>JAODGC010046284.1:1663-21554 GCA_027574925.1 Ecitoglossa quadriceps | reverse complement strand
ATCATTTTTACACTTGGGATTCGGCCATGTGAGCGTATGATCTTTGCTGCAAAGTGAGATTAATTACGAGATTATTTCCAAGCGTTGTAAACAAATTCCTTGGCTGGTTTGGTCATTCAAACACGCATAATATTGCTTACGATATAAGTAGAGCCTAATTGAATAAATTGAATCTATTTGATCGAACCAATAACACAAATAGATTTCTAACAGTAACACATTTTACACTCTACTTTTAAGATATTCCTTATAAGACAGTAGTTAGTTGGAGGTCTAGCAGTGTTCAGATCGAAAACTACTTTACACTCACAACGAATGGTTGAATTGCATCTGCAATCTTGTGTTTTTCTTACTATAATTGCTGCGTTTGAATGTTGACCTTTATCGAATTTCATAAATACCTTTAACGAAGCGCTTAATATTCGCCGCTTTGCAGTGGACTGTCAGAAGTGGATGTTTTGTGACCAAGGCCCTTCTCACAAGGGCGAAATATTTCGGAGCCTTGTGACAGCAAGATTTATGCAAGCGTGTGAGCAGACTTAATGAGCTCGGGCTGTGTATGAAAGTCGTAGTGATAGACTTGATTGATAGCCGCTCGCCTCCAAAACTGACGCAGAGATTAGACAGCTTGCCGTGATAAATTATTAGCGGATAATTGCCGGACAAGACTCACCATTTGCCTTAAAAGTCGCCTTATTTTTGACACCACAACTAACATTTATAGCAAATCCATAGGGATAAACTCCGAAGACGAATGAATACAACCATTGCTAGATATAGACACCAACGACCAAGCATTATTTTCCAAAGCATCATATCGACTTGCATACATTGCAACCGGTAACTCACCTTAGCGGGCTGTAGCAATGATGCCATCGTCATAGCAATCAATTGCACTCAATTTTTCTACATAGAGCGCGCGCTGAAATTATCGTGTAATTCGTAGGCGGTTATTATAATCGCACAATGGGAAATTCGCCTTTGAGAAATCCTCTCGATTAACAAGCAACTTTCGACTGGTGTCGGGTCGCGTCTTGACTGTAAAGTGATCGTAACTTGAAGTGACCCTTAAGCATCTTTGACAGTGACAGCAAGGACACTAGAGAAACTAATTACGAACTTGGTGCACAAGTGAAAAGAGAGCATGATGGCAATACCGCGCGGACTCTTCGAATGCACTTTTCTAACGCACATCATCTGCCTGGAATAAGTCCCGCTTTCATTTGGACGTTGTGCTGGCAGTGTGAATAGTTTTGTGGCAACTTTTGAGTTGGGCAGCGTCCAGAAGAAGAAATATGCCGGTGCGTCGGGGCCTCGTAGCGCCCAGGACGACTCTCATCGAGACAATCATTCGCAAGTTTGACACTGACAGTAAGTAGCAAGCGTTCTCTTGTTCGGAGACTGGTTCCCGAGGTGATGCGATACTTTTGCAGATTGTCCGCAATTAATATTATTTGCAGTGCAGCAGCTGATCAATTCGTTGTGCCGCGTGCTAGTCCTTTTTGACGGCGGTATCCAGGCAACCGTGCAGCCGGCCGGCCGGCGGCGGCAGCGGCAACTGTAGTGGCGGTGGCAGCGCACTGCTTTTCTGCACGTGCGGGTCAACAACCTTGTTTAGACCAAACCAACACCAAAATCCACCAACGCCACAATTCAGCATCAATCTCGACTTTCCGTCGGCAAATCAAGTTTATATGATCTGATCTTGAATGTATTAATGCAAACTCATTTCTATTGTGTTATCAGACAGATGGCATGAAACTTGCGTGCAACCTGCTTGAACATGCATTGCTAGCCTATAAATAATGCAATAACTCAACGCCTCGATTACCCTTGCATAGCGTGCCATGCATCATCTTCGTATACATCAAGATGTATCCGTTGTGTCCGATATGCTTTGCCGAATTCACGCGTGCGTGATTTCCCTAGCGATGGGAATGAAGCCCTTAACGGCTGCGTGCATAATGAACGCGAGCATTCGCAGCACCTGCCCTTCGCACTGATTATCACACCTCCACGGCTATTATTTGGGACGCGGTGGGCTTAAATTAAATATTTTTCAATCTCGCCAGCCGGTGCTGCTACATGCTTAGGTAGCCGTAAAAATTAATGACTGCATTCTGCCATGGCTCGCTGTAAACAAGCAAATAATGTTTATGCGTTTCGCCAGATTTTAGTCCAGCAATACAATTAATCTCGATGAAAAAGTGCAATTTCGCGCGAATTGCTTGCGTTTGCAGGAAATCACAAGAAATGGAAAATTTTAAATATCGATCGAGCGCGCGACGTCAATGTGGTGGCGAAGAAAGAGGCGATGACGGTTGCGTTGTAATGTTGGTAGAAATGATTATCGTGGTGGCAGCAGTGGCGGCGTTTATTTCCTTTGCAGGGAATTTTCATTTTTGCATTGGCAGTGCGAATTTGAAATGTTCTACTTCATAAGCCAAGGTTTTCCAGCGCAAACATTTATTTCATGTTTTTAGCAAATTGCCGCTTGGGAAATTCCTTATTTCCGTCGCAACATTAAACAGTACTAACCAAGGTGACCACTTTTCCTACGACAAAGAGACTGACCTTGGACCCCAACGCCATCTGGTGTTAATTCAACGAACCAAGTATTTATATAAAAACATCTTTTCGAGGGTAAAATAAATACAAACTAGGTTTTCAGAAAAAGACGAACAACTATGAAAGTGATATTGGTAATATGGATGGTCTAGAAAAACATTGAACATTCGTCAATGGTCCGATTGCAAACCGCTGAAAGGGGAATAGAAATGTAGTTTTTTTAATAAATGAAGCCAGAACAGGGATGAAGCTTCAAATGTGTTGGCATAATAAGATATTATTAAATGTTTCTATCCACTGTCTAATATACTGGAGTGCACAGAACATGTGTAATTTGCTTTAAATTCAGTATGTTGCGTTCGTTGAAGAATCCATAGCGCTTCAGAATGACAATTAATGTACTCTTAAATTTAATAACCTACCTAATGCACCTCATGGGAGATTCCTGATGGTATGAATTAAATTACACCACTGACGTCACCATCTTGACTCTGTTGGCCTCATTGGTCACAGATAGAATTCTCTGATGGGTTGGTTAAATGATTATTATTCCAACTTTATTCAAACCGACGATGCAAAGTGGGCTCTTATTATAATTTTATTCAATATTTTATTTCCTGCAAAACAATGGGTCTAATGATTGACCACTATGTTAAATGAATTAACACATAAAATAACAGCAATCAACCTGAAATATCCACAGCATTGTGAATTGCAGTTAATGGAATGGATTGAAGTCGGTTTGATTCCAATGCAGCTTTATAACCAGGAGTGCGCACACAGTCCGTCGAAAGTAAACGAAGTAATTTATTGGCACAAATTACGACTGCACCTCAATTGCCGCAATTAAATTGTGTAGACGAGTATTCAATGCTTCACCCGATGTCTTACAGCATCTTGTTTATTCCGGGAAGGAAGTTTATATGGTACAAGTAATAATGTTCCAAGAAGGAATATTACACTGATTGTTTAGATTAGAAGAACACTAACTTCATATTGAATTGAATTTTAATTGCAGCATTTAGATATAATAAAGTATTTCGTTGAACTTAGTTATCAAGTGTCTAATATTCATTGTATTGAGACAAGTTTACTGTCACACTTACTGAATATTTGAGGTTATAAAAACACTTTCGCCATGTTATCTTCTTCCATACACAAATATGTCAAACAAGTGCTGGTGCTGTCAATTTAGTTCGGATCGCAATTCGGTTATGTTCGGAGTAGTTGTGCAGAGTTGATGACAGTCGCGACAGTACCAATAGCTATCAACAAATCCAATAATGCGCAATAATTGTTTTAAGATATGTTCACTTTGACACTTACCAAATATTTGATGTTATGATGATGTTTTCGGCATCTTGCCTTCTTCAACAGAATAGTACCAAATGTCAAAATAAAGCAGAAAACACATGATTTGACAGTGTTGGTGCGGTCATTTCAGTGCGGATCGCAATTCGGTTATGTTCGGAGCAGCTGTAAAGAGTTGGTGGCAGTCACGGTAGTAGCATCAAATATTCAGTAAGTGTTAATATGAACTGAATAAAAATTATATCTAATAGGTAATAGAACATTACTGTTCTTTACCGCTGCTACAACAAGTTGGGCATGCAAACAGCTCTACTACCATTGTATGAGATTAGTTAGGCAACCGAAAATACTTGATATTGAAGCGGCCCCCACAAAATACGATCCGACGGCACGGAAATCTATCAAAATCAGCTGAGATGCAATGGCATATTTAGTAATCAATCGTGTAGTAATTTATCCAATACATCACCTATAATTTCGTAGTGTATAAATTAGTGAGACTTATTTTCTTCACGGTGCATTATATGGATGCTTAGCGGTCGTCTGGTGTGTCGCTTGTTCGTTATTCGCTTGACGGTTGACGTTTGATGTTGTCGTTAGCGCTAATGGGTTTTGCCGCATGGCAAATGTGACAAATGCGAAACACCACACGCGGAAAATATGCGCGACGATATAATGTTAACAAGCGAGAGATGTTTGGCAGCTGCTTTGGAACCGTTTTACGCGTGCTCACGGAAAGCTCGCTCAGCGCCAGCATGGATGAATTGATGTTTCAATAAGGTGCGTCGTAAAAGTATGAAAGTCATTATGAAATTCGAATAATACATATGGAAAGTATTGGAGCAGTTGGAGAATTTCTACGTTTTGACTTGCATGCACAAATCGTCTTTCGGTATGGTGGCAGCCCTTATTTCTATGATTTATTATAATTTATGCTCTCATTAAGCCGAGAGGTTTTGGGTAGCAAGGTTAGAAAGTTGTGGCAAAATGTGGCGAGTAAAATGCGAATAAATTAAATTTTATATTGTTATTTGCATATAAAATTAATTTACCTGCATCAAGTGCACAATTGTGGTAGGAATGCAAGTTGGAAATAAAATCGATAGAAACGATTATTATTTTATATTCCAGACATTTTTCTCTATGAATCAAGCATACATGTAAACAAGTGAAAGGACGAGGATGGAAATTCTGTCATATATATTTACCGTATACAATCAATCAATTGAACGAATCATGGGAAATATATAAACATCAAAATTCGGCGAATTTACATTATTCGTCATACTCCTGCGAGTTCATGTTGACAGTGAATGCTAAAACTGAAAGTTGTCTTTATGGGAGACAAACACTTTGAGTACATCTTTACGTTAAACTATCACCTGGCATTGTATGGGCTTGTTTGGCAAGATTACAAGTCTTGATTTGTTGTTGGTGCACATGTTCCCATTTGAGCACCACTTAAACACTGAATATTTTCCATTTTCGCACTCATTTACCAACTGCAATCGTTTTTTAGTTAATATAACCTATAGTTTCCGTATGATTTGGATATTATGAAACAAAAGTTGTTTATCGCAGGTTATGCAGCTTCGGATAGATTCGTAACCGGTCGGAAAATTACTCCAGGCTCGATAATATCAAATGTCAAAATAAAGCAGAAAACAAATGATTTGACAGTGCTGGTGTTGTCATTTTAGTTTGGATCGCAATTCGGTTATTTTCAGTGCAGTTGTACAGAGTTGATGACAGTCGGGATACCAATAAAGAGCACATCAATAAATCCAATGCTGCACAATAATTGTATTAAGATAAGTTCACCTTGACACTTACTAAATATTTGATGTTATGATGTTTTCGGCATCTTGCCTTTTTCAACTCAGTAATATCACATGTCAACATAAAGAAAAAAACAAATGATTTGACAATTTTGGTGCTGTCATTTAAGTTCGGATTCCAATTCGGTTGTGTTCGGAGCTGTTGTGTCGAGTGGGTGACAGTTACGATAGTACCAATAGCACCACAACAATTACAATCATATGTAATAATTTTATTAAGATAAGTTACCTTTGACTGAGAACGGAAAATGAAAGAAAGCAACGTGCCAAAACGTTGTTAAACATTAACCAAATAGTAAATCGTATTAATACAGTGAATGTCAGATACTACGTGAGCAAGAACAACCAATCACTTTATTGAATTTGCTTATATCCATTGGACTACAATAAGATTATTTATTTTGAACCAAATTCTCTTGTTTTCAGTTAAGTCACCATTATTATCTACCAAAAATGAATAGCGTTTAATTGCGAGAATTGTTTGAAAAATCTTCGCAATATTAGACAGATGAGACTACTGTCGCGTCGTATTTGGCACCGGCACCTGACAGAAACGTATCAAGGTTATGTTTAGGTAGTTGCACTTGTTAAACAAACACACCAAGTTTCAGCCAGATTGCTTCTATTTTTCTGTGATTGGTATTCGTTTGATTCGAGGAAGTTAAGTGTTTTTGAAGAAAATAGACGAGTAAGAATTATGTGTGTTGCTTAAACATTATTTTATGCTTGGCGAAGCATCTCAAGAGACTAAAGCCAAGCTTGGTAAACATTGTGGTGACTCTGCACCTTCTAGGTACACTTTGAACAAATCCTGTTATTCGGAAGGGATCAATAAACTAGAGCCACGTTGGACGAAGTGTATAAACCCCAAATGGAATGAAAAATCAACAACGTTTACCCCAAACAAGTAGTTTTATTTTTGCGACGACTTTTCAAACAACCTTCATTAAGTAGGAACAAAAGTAACTATGTTTATATATCTTCTGGGTCTGAAACCATGTATCCTTTTATTTTTAATTGTAATTTGCTCCGCTGGGCGTCACTACCATTTCATGCTTGCATTTATTTTTTGCTATAAAACTATAAGTTTTGCTATAAGTATTTCAATTAATTTGCAGCCAAACAACGTTCCTGCAAGCATTATCACTTGCATTTTTTTTGAGAAAATAATGCACCCAGACAAATTATACAGGAAGGATACACGAAGTATTCACAAGTAAAATGTTGTTCTGTAATTATTGTCCTTTGCTACAATGCTTTAATATTATAAATGTATTCGATTTTATTGATAGATTAATATGGAGTTTTTTTCATTCGAAAAAAGAGCCAACTTCAATTATTCAGCCAGCTGCGTGTATTGTTTATATTTAATAAATTCAAACGAATTATTAAATTGATATTGGCATTTCGCCAACATATCGTGAACCATTTGCACACATGCGGCAGGTTGGACAAGAACTGTTTCAAATCGCAACTTGTCCCTCGCTTGTGAGTATCATGCTTGCATGTCACCACACTTGATGTTTTTTGTTTTTGTTTTCATTGCAACATTGGCACCGTCGACGATCGCATGAAATGCCTCCATGATATTTTTTGTTCCGTCCGCGTGCACACACGAAGAATAACGTCAATCATGGCATCGCTGAATGCGGCTGTGCCGCCTGCATGTCGGCTCGCCTTCATTATTGCGGTTTAGTGTGCGCCTCATTATTGCCGCGGGGCGGCAAGAGGTTCGGAGCTGGTGCTGGCCGTTGTCGAAGGACAGCCGGCGTAGACGAATGAGTGTGGAAATGTACAAACGTTCCTATGCGGGCACAAGTTGTGCCTCCACTAGCTTGGTCGAATACTAATCATGATGTAATGACAATCGCGTGATGGATATTTCAACACTTGACTGACCGTTCGAAAACTAATTTCGGAATTCGTTGGATTTGAAAATGAGGAATAACTACATACAGTACATAACAGGCTTTGTTGTGGAATGAGCATTTTCAGAATGGTACGTAAAATTTATTCCCAACGGTGTTCAACTCTATCTGTTTGCTTGGTGAGCAGGACGTTTTGCTTTGCCACAAAGATAAGCGTTTTTCTTTGTGCACAGAAATCCTTTCGACATCTTCACATCTCAAAAGCGCTCTTCTGCCGGTTTGGGCTTTGATATCTGGAAGCAATCGGCGTTGCCACCTCGTTTGCCAACTGTGGCTTTTGATGTGCACCTTTCTTTAAAGTTTTTCAACATGTTTCAACTTGGGATTGTGGTGTATTCTGAAAGTAGCAAATATTATTTAAAGTATACTCAATTGGGAAGGATATTTTGGATATTATACAGAATTGATCAAACAGGAAAGCACAATTTATAAAGATCTACCACTTGTTTGTTTCCTAAAAAAACAAAAAAAAGTAGAATATAAATAACTAAAAACTGATTGCATCAATTGTATTAAGATATAGACATGCTTTAATTAAATTAAACCTTGTGTTAAAGGGCAACTGGTTTCTCTAAATTCCTGGATATCAAATTAATATTTATAAACATGTCAGTTAAAAAAGGAATGACGTTTAGATAATTGAATGAGATTGACTTTTCTCCCAATAAATTCAATGTATGCAACTCAATTTTCACACGCGCATCATGTTGCGCATGCGTCAAATTTCTTTTTGATTGTCATATTGCATTTTAAATTCATTATCGTTTTATTTTATATATCACGTAAAAGTACCTTCTAATACAAGGCTTTTTTTAAAAATCTAAGTACAATTGTTAGTCGTAGTATGTAGTAGGTAGTAGTCGTTTCTGAAAACATAAATAATGTAAGAAATAATAAATTACTGACAAACATTTCGCAGATACAACCATCATATTAGTATAGTTATAACATCAGATAATATGTAGGTACATGTAAAACTTTAAATTCCCAACCTTGTCGTATTGTGCAGTAAGAAAGTTTAAAAACTTTCTGAATTCCTAAAAGCTTTATGTAAACGGACCAGTAGCAAATTTATGCCTGGCGTAAGGCTTAAAATATTTAAGTTTTCTATAAGTTTGCAGTTTCCACAATTCGTGCAAAAACTCTATTAATGTAAACCGGCGCCCAGAGAACAAGAGCACTAAATGAAAAAAAAATGTACAAATGAGTTTCAATTTGCAATTGTAATGTTGCAAGTTTGATCAATATGAAGTTCCATAATCAAAAAGCGCAATTAGGGGGCTATGCCATCCCTAATGCATGCAATGCAACGCAATGAAGTACTTTTTATCATGCACCGTAATTAATTGCTTTTGTCTACTTACTATGCATATTATCTCTTGTTGATGGTGAATGCATAAATTGAAGGAGATTTCCGTTTTTCAAAGGCAAACTCTGTGAATTGGGAAAACTTGAAGTGGCTAGACCAGCATGTGGTTTCAAAAGTTCTTACTTGTGCATCTGTATTAACCTAACCGCAATATTTGGAAAACAAATGAACAAATTGTTTGGTTACAGTAGTGCTGTTGTTTCGATTCGGTATGTATTCGGATGCGCTCGGAAGTAGTTTTCCAGTGTTGCCAACAGTCGTGACAGTACTCATAGGAACACGGTTACAGTAGTTCTGTTGTTTCGATTCGGTATGTATTCAGATGCGCTCCGAAGTAGTTCTCCAGTGTTGCCAACAGTCTTGACAGTACCAATAGCACCACCTAGGTGCAATAAATTTCAACTAAATTAACTTGCTGCATGCTTCCTTTTTCACAATTCTTCAGCAGAATGACGTGCCCAACATCTCGCAAAAATCAATACGCCACGTTTACCAGTTTTTGAGTTTACCTGTCATACATGTTGTACGTTTTCATTTGATATGCATAGATTACGAATACAATTGCAATATTTCTTGACTGTCGCGTGGTTGAATTTGTAACTGTGATTACAATGGATTGTAACAGGTCACTTATAATATCGATATTTCTTTGTTTCCAGATCGTTCATTTTTGGTGGCAAACAGCCGGCAAGGACAATGTCACATTATCTACTGCTCGGATGGCTTTTGCCGCCTTACAGGCTACTCTCGCGCAGAGGTGATGCAACGTCCTGCGTCCTGCGAGTTCCTTTGCGGTCCGCTCACGTCGCAGCAGAGCGTCGCGGGACTTCGCGGTGCGCTCGACGAAGGCGTCGAGAAGCATGCGGAAATTCTCTACTATCGAAAAGACGGTAAGCTATTATTGAATAATTTAAATGATTACAGTGCTATATATCTATAGTAGTAAATCGATGTTTTCTGCAAACATGTCACTTAAAGTCATACAGAGGATACCGAGGACATGCAATAAATACTATGATCTTCATGAACTCATTTAATTGAGTTTTTTTTTAATAAACACGTATTTTTTTACATGCGAACCCGAAGTGTCAACCATGGTAACTTCGGCTTAGTTCGTGACAGCTGCTGCAGGCAGTAATACCAACATAAAAGTTCAAATTGTTGGAATGGTCATATAAAAAAAATTCAATATTTGGACATGAACTTTTTAGAATTGTATACGAATTGTGTTTCACATTGGTTCGATTTTTCAATTAACCATCTACAAATATTCCTGCATACCATATCAATATTTCTCATGGGTTCTCTTACGAATATTCCAGATACATCATCTTCAAATGACGATCCCAGAATTTCAATGAATGTAATACATGTCTATTCAATTTTAAATCTATTCAAATCTACCAAAAGGTTGAAATCGTTGAAATAGTTGCTCGCTTACTCAAAGGCGATGAAATTTTGAAAACGTCGGATTAACACGTTTGCCACGCAAACTTTAAATCTCAATCATTCAAAATTCCCTCTTGCTACTGCCTCCACCATGCACTACTTTTGGGGAATACACTCGGATACGGACATTCTATTCAGTTGGTACACTGTTTGCATCGGCGAGCAGTTGTGGTTCAGACAGCGTGCACGCGAGAGTTGATTGAGAAGCTAAAATAACTTTGACCCAAACGAATGAGTTTATGCTTGGAAAGGTGTGGGAATATAAAAAGTAAGGACTTAAATTAAGACACGACAAAAACTTGTTCACATGCTGTATAAAGATTGGTGTAAGTGGAAAGTGTTATTTACTACTCATGGGATCCACTATTGGGATTAGACTGGAACAACACCATTACTCTGCTGGACTTGATAAGACCAACGTAATTTATTCGATTTGGATTTATTTCAGTGCTTGTAATTTATGTGGGATGGAAATGAGTATTTATCAAAAATCTGCTCAGTAGTTCCAACATAAACAGGAGCATGCCTTGCTCAAACCAAATGCAAGCTGCATGTTGTGGATGGGATTTGGTGGAGATGACGTGGGAAAAACTTCCTGGCAGGATATTTATGTGCGGCGCTTTAAGCACAGATGCGAATTTAGCTATGTGCTCTGTAAGCAGTCGGTCATGTTTTATATTTATGCACCATGTGAGCACATCAACCAGCTGTGACGTCTTACGGAACGTCATCAACATCCCACTATAATTTCCACTATTTCGATTACTCGATCAAAATGGAACTCTCCAGAGTCATGCCAGGAACCAAACGGTTGACACTATTTCACTGGCCTGCATATACACCTCGCCCTTTTGTAGTAATATCACATATGTGTGAACGGCAAGGGTTCGAATAATTCAGAAGAATTGCGACATGACGGGAAGTTGTACAACCCACAATAGCAGTTTGTATTTTTGTTCCGATGGTTGTTGATCTCGATCACGCGTCCAGCTTGCTCTATTATTAAAATACCAATTGGGAATGTCCTCTGCTTGCCGGCTACCGATCACGTGGTTTGGCTACGCTGATCTCTCGTAAATGTTTAGTCTTCTGTGTGGAGGAATTTATCATAGATAAAGTGAGATTTAAGATTTCAGCGGTGGCACATTAGATTTTACCGATTTTTAGACTTCGATTGCTAAGCGTTGTTTTGGAGTTTGTTTCATTCCGATCCTTGAAATGGGAACAATGTTAAGTTATAACTTGTGCTTCTGAAATATTGAAACATACCTTAATGCGTAGCATATTTATAGTTTATACCGGAAGCTCAATTATGACATTTTTCCTATGTAATCTCAAGTTTAGGGGAACACTTGGTGCTGGAGACTTAAAAGCTGCTAGATGTATGCTCTATACTTTGAGGTTAGGTTAGAAACTTTCTAGAATAAACATGTACTTTTGTACACATGAACCTGAAGTGTCAACCAATTAGCTTCGGCTTGTTTCGTTTGTTGCGGCAACTGCTGCAGTCATACCAACGTAAAGGTTCAAATGCTGGAATTGGCATTTTAGAATTTAAATAACATTTATTGGAATTTCTCCGTCAGACAGCTCACCATTCAAACAAATTGAATGCGATTTGGGTTCCAACATTGATTCAATTTTTTTTTTGTAAAATCCTTTCAAATAAGCAATTCATTTTCGAGATATTTATAAAATCCAGAAATTTTTCTTCTAATTTGATTTTAAGGTTAAGGAAACGCTGTGTGCTACAGACTTAAAAGTTGCTATATATTTTATAATTTGAGGTTAGGTCTAAAGTCAGAAGTGTTTCAAAAATGAAAGGCTACACTATTTATGTTTGCCCAATGTTGTGCATATTAAATGCTTACGATTTCAGTTTGGATGTTTTAACGTCAATTCTGACTGGTTGCGGTCTGATGTTTAAAAGTTTCAGCCTTATTTATATGCATGTTGGTAATAAGTTGAGCAATGAGTTAGTGTGTTCTTTTTTCATATCAATGCCTATAACGATTGCAGATGAATGACGCTGACATGAACTAATTAGACAAAACAATCACTTTCTAGTTGAGCTACCCAGTTTAAGATGTTGGTTCATTAGTAAAAGTTTTTAGATGTTTTTTTTTAATTGTCAAAAAAAAGTAGATCAGGTTATGCAAGATGTTGGGATTTTTTTATTTTTGTGCTCTCGGTGGCTTTGCTGATCATCCAAATTATTTTAGATGTAAAATAAAGGGTTTAGTATTTTAGCAAAAAAAATTTGTTCGAAATTATGTTGTGTATGAAATGGCAAGGCTAATCAATTCTTTGCTTCGTTGATCTTGGTTATGAAGTGTGCGATGAGTTTATTATGACACTTACTGAATATTTGAGGTTATAAAATTTATTTTGATATATTGTCTTTTTTAGCTTAATAATACTAAATGACCAAATTAAGAAGAAAATAACTGCATTGACAGTGTTGGTGCTGTCGTTTTAGTTCGGACTGTAATTCGGTTATCGTCGGAGCAGTTGCGAAAGTGTTACCAACTCGCCGCAACTGAAATGACAGCACCAACACTGTCAGTGCAGTTATTTTCTTCTTTATTTCAACATTTGATATTATTGAAGTACAGAAAGCAACATGCCGAAAACATCATAACATCAAATATTTAGTAAGTGTCAAAGTGAACTTATCGTAATACAATTATTGCGCGGTATTGGATTTGTTGATGTGCTATTGGTACTGTCGCGATTGTCATCAACTCTGCACAACTACTCCGAACATAACCGAATTGCAATCCGAACTGAAATGACAGCACTAACACTGTCAATCCAGTTTTCTTCTTTATTTTAAAATTTAGTATTATTGAGTTGCAGAAGGTGACATACCGAAAATATCATCATCACATTAAATATTTAATTAGTGTCAAAATAAACTTGTCTTAATACAGTTATTACACATCATTGGATTTGTTGATGTGCTATTGGTACTGTCGCGACTGTCATCAACTCTGCACAATTACTCCGAACATAACCGAATTGCAATCCGAACTGAAATGACAGCACTAACACTGTCAATCCAGTTTTCTTCTTTATTTTAAAATTTAGTATTATTGAGTTGCAGAAGGTGACATACCGAAAATATCATCATCACATTAAATATTTAATTAGTGTCAAAATAAACTTGTCTTAATACAGTTATTACACATCATTGGATTTGTTGATGTGCTATTGGTACTGTCGCGACTGTCATCAACTCTGCACAACTACTCCGAACATAACCGAATTGCAATCCGAACTGAAATGACAGCACCAACACTGTCAATCCAGTTGTTTTCTGTTTTATTTTGACATGTGACATTATTGAGCTGAAGAAGAGAAAAAAACTTGTTTTATAACATCAAATAATCAGTGTCAAAGTAGACTCATCTCAATACAATAATAAATTTTTTTAATATTGGAAATTACCAAATCTTTAGGTCAGTTTTCCATCACGGAGGCAAAGCAGTTCTTGGGGGTTAGTATGCATATTATCATAAAAATGTTGAAAGTAGTACTAGTAGTAGTACTAGTAGTGAGAGATTGAGGGGTGATTTTTTTTTAGTGATATAAATGTATAAACAAATGTTATGAAAAAATGCAGGTGCGTTTGCACTTGGAATACTACAAGTACGTGTAATTTTATTTAGATTTGATTAAAATATTCCTAACCTAATATGAAATTCTCAGTGGTCCGATGGTAATTTCAAATCACAAACGTAATCAATAAAGACGATAAACCAGCCGAAGCTATAACAGCAATCCCCTCTATAGCGTTATCCTGTAATGCAACACTGTGTTGGGCAAATGGTGTGTTTGCTGATTTAAGGATTTAGTGCTTCAGGTATTCCAGGAATGGCTGCAGTTTATGATTTGAGTGTTCGACTTGCTGGTCGGAGTGTATAGTAAAATTGCGCAAATCGTCCAGTCGATGTGTTGCGTGCACCGTTCTAAACGCTCCCTTCCGTTATCCTTGTAGTTTATCTGCACATCTACGATCTACGCACCTACTTTACATCCTTATCAATGTGGGCATATCAGAAGGCAGGTGATTGATTTATTTCGTCAAAGGCTGGTTTCAACTCTTTGTTATCTGCCGGGGAAAACTAATTTGCCAAGACCTCATTTAGGTGCTTAACATGCTTCCCGAAATAATATGTTTGTACCCTAGTCGTAATATTTGGTATATTTTGAGGGTTACTGCGGGCGACAAACGAGAGAAAATAACGACGCGGAAATGCCGATGTCATTATGCGGGTGGCGGTTTGTAACGGCCGGCCGACTACTGCTACGTTCGGAGCTCGTGCATTTTGATCACATTTTCTCCATCCACCTCCTCCTTCTGAACCGCATTATACTATACATTATTCTGACATGCTGACACTCACGTTGGCTTGAGAAATTAGCTCACTGCCGGCAGGGGTTCAGTGGGTGAGTGGTTGCCGAAGGAGGTGGTTGTTTTTGTTAGTCGTATTGTGCATTGCGGCACAATTGATCTATTTAGATGTCGGCGCGTTGATAATGCCACAAAACACAACCGCCCTTAGAGACGTTGGCGATTTTCACCCTACCACTCACAGGATAATGTGGTGTACAAAAATGTTAGAAAACAAACACTGAATTAGCTATCGATGCGAACAAATAGGACATACAAGTAGCGTAATGTAATAAAGACTTTTAGTTTCCTTTTTGCTTCAACTTGTGTCAATGCAAAGGAGTCAATAATTTTCCTAGAAAATTAAAGATTTATTAATATTTATTTAGAAAATGTTTTTTTTTGCTATTCTTGGTGACATGATTTACTTGCTCGTGTTTAGTGGGTTGCCTAAGTGTCTGGAATTCGGTAATTTGAAGTACTCATTATTGGATTTCCTTAAGTTTCTAATGAAATGACAATAATTTTCTCAGAAAATTGAAAATTTATTAATATATATTTAGAAAATGTTTTTCTTTGCTATTCTTGGTGACATCATTTACTTGCTTGAGTATAGTGGGTTGTCTAAGTATCTGGAATTTGCTAATTTGAATTACTCATTATTGAATTTCATTAATTTTCAAATGAAATTACAATAATTTTCATAGAAAATTGAAGATTTATTAATATATATTTAGAAAATGGTTTTTTTTGCTATTCTTGGTGACATGATTTACTTGCTTGAGTATAGTGGGTTGTCTAAGTATCTGGAATTTGCTAATTTGAATTACTCATTATTGGATTTCATTAATTTTCAAATGAAATTACAATAATTTTCATAGAAAATTGAAGATTTATTAATATATATTTAGAAAATGGTTTTTTTTGCTATTCTTGGTGACATGATTTACTTGCTTGAGTATGGTGGGTTGCCTAAGTATCTGGAATTTGGTAATTTGAATTACTCATTATTGGATTTCCTTAAGTTTCATATGAAATGACAATAATTTTCTCAGAAAATTGAAGATTTATTAATATTTATTTAGAAAATGTTTTTTTTTGCTATTCTTGGTGACATGATTTACTTGCTCTAGTGTGGTGGGTTGCCTAAGTCTCTTGAATTTTGTAATTTGAATTACTCATTAGTGGATTTCATTAAGTTTCAAACGGAATTACAATAAACACAGCAAATTTAAATTTTTAACATGTTTTTCAAAGATTATCATTTATTTAGTTAGATTTTGGTGTATATTTTATGTGAGACATATTTTGTCCTTCCATTTTTATAGCCATGCGAGGTAATGTAACATTGGTTTTCTCATTTGTAATAATTAAAATTTAATTAGTATGGAGTAAGTGATTTTCTATGCACAAGTAGCGTGATATTAATAATCAATCGATGAATCAGCACAGTAAAAAATTGAAAGAGTAAGTTGAATGATTAGATTGCTTTATGAATCCATACATATTACGCGTGATCTGCCACCGGTTGAAATGTATGCTGTGTGAAATTAAAAATGAAATATATTCATGGTATGAAGCACATCTTAGTTGAGTGCATTTATGAGACTGTTAGTACAACATGCCACAATTGCTGTCACGTTGGACTTTCCCCAATGCTACATTATTTATACTGCGTTGTCACGTTGGTTGCTTACATCCACCGCATTCAACCAGCGTTAACACTTCTACAACCAAGTAGAATTTCCCCGGAGCAAGTGAGAAGAACAAAGAGAAAATAGCGCATTAATTAAAACGGAAAAGTGTTAGGACAGAGCTCCACAATGGTCTAAATTGAATGTCTTTGCTGGAATCTATTTTGATTGGAAAAAGAATTTCACACAAATGTATACTGTAATATGTTAACATTGGATGGTAGTTTTCCACTAAACAGCAAGAGAGTTTAGTACGATCGTGTGCAACATACATCAATTGTTTGGTGTTTCCTGATGTCGCATCCAACAAGTATACTACATACATTATCAAATAAGGTTATCGCAAAGCATTCAGTTGGAAATCATTTTTATGTTGATATAATTGGCGGTTTATTTTTAGCTCTCTTCTTCCGATGCGTCCATTTGTCGAATTGGGTGCATTGCAGTATTATTGCATCCGGTTTAGAAAGCATTCAGTATCATCCCTCTGAAGCTTCATATTTTCATATTTTACCGGTATTTTACTCTGGGAATTATGCCAGTTTACAAAGAAAGCAAAGTAGAGGTCATTTCCGGTTGGGAATAACATGAATGTTTCCTAATGACATTCGTCTTGGTAGCAGTGTTTGCTTACACGGTGGGGATGGTTTTTCCTGCTGCCTCAGAGGCGCAATGCTTTGTTCGAGGTGGCGAATGCGGTCTACGCAGGTTACGATATGGGAAACCCTGATGTAGGCCACTGTATGCACATGTGAGGTTGATTGGTGTGGGCAAGTTTTGCGAATCGCTAACGACGACGATCATTCCACTTGCAAAGAGCAAAACTTTGTATTGTCGCAGTCTTATTAAACCGCCGATATTTACGTGGAATAATTTTTACGCGTGGATGACTTGATGACTTTTCCCGGAAGTGGAAACCCCGGCCTTTGTTGTTGGTATGGCGAGGTTGGTAATTGCAATGCGTCACTTTGAGATGTAGGTCAAACATTATTTGACTTGGCTTAGAGGTTTTTACTCATTTAATTGAATTTAGTGTTTATAATGGATACCTAAGTTGGTGACATTTGGTGATAATGAAGCAGCTATTAGGATGTAAAGGTTTAATGTTTCTTGCGCATTCATCAGAGCGAATTTATACCGGGGTATAGCATGAAGGTTTAGGGTATAATAAATTGTATTTATGTTTATTTGTAGTTCAGTTTTATTTATTTTTTTATTCCTATTTAGTAAATATTTTATTTTTTATGTTGGCAACACTAATAACTTGACATGTGCACATCTGGTTGTCTACATCTTGTTGATGACTAAGGTATTTTCTTTCTATTTGCGGAAAGAAATAAGAGGAACCAGCAATTAAAGTAGATATTTAGTATAATATTTTTTTTAAATAAAATCAAAATTAACTGTAACTAATTATATTTCTGTCTGTTTAAGCTTCCTTGATATTAATTATACTTATAATTTTATTTTACTCTTCTCTTTAGTGTTTTATTTTTATTTAGTGAATATTTTATTTCTTATGTTGGTAACACCAATAACTTGACATGTGCACATTTGGTTGTCTACAGCTCGCTGATGACTAAGGTATTTTCTTTCTATTTGCGGAAAGAAATAAGAGTAACCGGCAATAAACGGCAGTTAAAGTCCTTTAAATTTAATTCGATTATTTATTAAACGGCTATAGGGATAATATGAAATTAATTAAAAAAAGTTTCAACATTAACACAAAATCAGCATCTCCAAACAGCCTCAGTAAACTAATATCGAAGCAAAATGTAAAGTCATTAAAATTTTGACACATTTTATGGTTTGCTGCCGGATTGATCGTTGCTTGAATTATATATTGACATTGCCATGCAACTTTCTATCGGCCAAACGTATTGTGACCTAGTCTGGTTGGTAGTTAATGTATTATTTGACCCACAATTTCCCCATGACGAACCAAAGAAGAAAGTGCTTGTATTAATTGCAGGCTATTTGTTTTTATTTATAATCGGAGATTTGCGTTTCGACCTACATTTATCTCCACACATAACCTTATTTCAGTGTTTCGCTATCATTAACTGGCACTGATCGAAGGCGTGTTTTTTATGGACAGTAAATTTTTATGAATTGGAGCAAGCGTTCGTTGGAATGGAATTTGTGACTGGGTCTAATTTTGATTGCAGGTATGCGTGCTTTCTAGCTTTATTTAAATACAGAGGTAGTTTGATGGCGTTTGACAGAAAAATCACACACGTTGTGTTATCGATTTTCGAACGATTTTCATTTGGTTAAGTGCAGCCAGCAACGTTGTCGTTTGGCATGCTAGCACGTTAATATGGATAGAGGGTATTATCCTTTTCCTTAACTTGATCCTAACTTCGTGAGGTAAAAAAAATATTCATTTTTTCCACTTTTCCCATTTTTCCAATTGTGTGCTGAGGTGTGCTGGGAAGGTAACCACCTCACTTGGAGTTTCCTTCACTCAAGCACGCTAAAGCTCAGCATGCCTGATCATATATTATCGACATTACGTGACAGGTCGATTGTTGGCTCGCATTAATTATTCAATGCTTTACATTGCACATTTAACATTGTATGCTTGTTGTTTCTTGTGTTACCTTCATTTTTGGCTGTTGGACTTCACTTTCTGTGCACACTATTTCTTTTTCACTTATAGTATTGACTGCGTGACGTATGCTATTTAAGAATGTGGGTGCGGTGAATGCGATTTTTGAGGTTATCCTTGGACTTGTCGACGGAACTAATCGATCAACTAACGATCAACATCATAAGATGAGTTTCTCTCTGTCATATATTAGCAGAACTTTTTTTAAATTACACTTGTTTTTATTTGCTTTGAAGTTAGGTTCATCTTCAATTTGCTGGCATTGAAACCGAAAAGTAATTTCGAATCAAAAAGTTAATCTAGGTTAAATAATACGTAAAGTGTAGTGACAATTGTTTTATTCTCCAAGCAAGTTGCGGTAAAATAAGACAAATAAATATCTTATACTTTTATATTCTTTTATATTGTTATTGTTTATAGGTCAGCTTAAGTTAGGTTAGGTTTCATAAAATTTTATTTGTTCTCAAAATGGAATAATACAAATAGTAAACAGAAATCAGTACAATACCAATGATATAATTAAACAATGCAATAAAACACAAATTTGAAATGCAAAATATTACCAATCAAATTTAAACAAAATTCTTCATTTTTGCATGTGCTGACATCTATACGACACATACCAAGTTACTAGACTATATAGAGAACTGTAATACAAAATTGCATTCCAAAGTAGAAACAACAATTTTAAAGCAAATTACGATCTAAATCGCAATTTTTTATGTGA
>JAODGC010046273.1:0-34748 GCA_027574925.1 Ecitoglossa quadriceps | reverse complement strand
GACACTGTATTCTTGCTAGTTTGTTCATCTACGCAACAGGCAAAATATTTACGAATATGGAGACTGTACTTTCACTATTCCGCTTATCTAGGCAACACTAAAAACATCCGCCATGAGCAAGGACACTGTATTCTTGCTAGTTTGCTCATCTACGCAACAGGCAAAATAATTACGAATATGGAGACTGTACTTTCACTATTCCGCTTATCTAGGCAACACTAAAAACATTTGAGATGAGCTAGGACATTGTATTCTCGTTAGTTTGCTCAACTACGCAACAGCTAAAATATTTACGAATATGGAGACGTTACTTTCACTACTTCGCTCATTTAGGCAACGATAAAAGCATTTGCTACGAGCAAGGATACTATAATTCTGCTACTTTGCGCATGTATGCAACAAGCAAAATATTTACGAATATGGAGACTGCACTTTCACTACTCCACTTATCTAGGCAACACTAAAAACATCCGCCATAAGCAAGGACACTGTATTTTCGCTAGTTTGCTCATCTACGCAACGGGCAAAATATTTACGTATACGAAGACGCTTATCTAGGCAACACTAAAAACATTCGCCAGGAGCGAGGACAGTATATTTTCGGTAGTTGGTCATCTACGCAACAGTCAAAATATTTACGAATATGGAAACTCTACTTTCACTACTTTGTTCATTTAGGCAACGATAAAAATTTTCGCCAGGAGCAAAGACATTATATTCGCGGTAGTTTGCTTATCTACGCAACAAGCAAAATAATTACCAATTTGGAGACTGTACTTTTACTAGTCCGCTCATTTAAGCAACGATAAAAACATTCGCCATGAGCAAAGACACTTTATTCGCGCTAGTTTGATCATCTACGCAACAGGCAAAATATTTACAAATATGGAGACTGTACTTTCACTACTCCGCTTATTTAGGCAACAATAGAAACATTTGCCATGAGCAAGGCCACTGTTTCTTTGCTAGTTTGCTCATCTACGCAGCAGGCAAAATATTTACGAGAATGGACACTGTACTTTCACTACTCCTATTATCTAGGTAACGATAACACCATTTCCCATAAGCAAGGGCACGGTATTCTCGGTAGTCTGCTCATCTACACAACAGGCAAAATATTTACAAATATGGAGACTCTACTCTCACTACTTCGCTCATTTAAGCAACGATAAAAACCTTCGCCAAGAGCAAGACCACGTATCCTTGGTAGTTTGCTCATCTACGCAAGAGGCAAAATAATTACGAACATGGAGACTGTACTTTCACTAGTCCGCTCATCTAACAAACGATAAAAACATTAGCCATGAGCAAGGACACTGTATTTTCGCTAATTTGCTCATCTACGCAACAAGCAAAATATTTACGAATAAGTAGACTGTACTTTCATTATTTCTTTTATCTAGGCCACGATAAAAACAGGTGCCAGAAGCAAGGATCGTTGCCTAGATGCGCGGGGTACTAAATATAAAAACTCCATTTTTGTAAATATTTTGGCTGTTGCGTAGATGACCAACTACCAAAAATACAGTGTCTTTGCTCTTGGCAAATGTTTTAATCGTTGCCTAGATAAGCAGAGTTTTAAAAGTACATTTTCCATATTCGTAAATATTTTGGTTGATGCGTAGATAAGCAAATTAGAAAAGAAACAATGTCTTTGCTCATGGCGAATGTTTTAATCGTTGCCTAGATGAGCGGAGTAGTGAAAGTACAGTTTCCAGATTTGTAAAAGTTTTGCCTCTGGCGTGCATGCGCAAACTAGCGAGATTAAAGTATCCTTGCTCTTGGCGAATGCTTTTACCTAAGCAACGGTATGAGAGGTGTAATGAGAGTGCAGTCTCTATATTTACAAATATTTTGGCAGCTGCGTAGATTAGCGTACTAGCGAGATTACAATGTCTTTGCCCTTGGTGAAGGTTTTTATGGTTACCTAGATGAGCGGAATAATGAGAGTACAATCTCCATATTCGTAAATATATTGGTTGTTGCGTAGATGAGCAAACTAGCAAAGAAACAGTGTCCTTGCTCATGGCAAATGTTTTTATTGTTGCCTGGATGAACAGAGTAATAAAAGTAACATGTCCATATTCGTATTTTTTAGTTGAATAGATTTTTTTTATTGTCTACTTTTATAAACCTACGTTTGACAAAAATATGAAACATGGTCGTTTTTCGGCCCAAAACGCACATATTTTGTGAAAATAACGATATAACAATAAATAAACTAACTTTAGCAAACAAACTGCTTTGTTATAAATATTTTTATTTACAATAATTTATTTTTTCTATAATCTACTAATATAAACTTATGATTGATGAAAAGTTAAAATATGGTTGTTTTTGGTCCAAAACGCACATATTTCGTAAAGAGAATAAAAAAACACAAAATAAATTAATTTTAGCAAACAAACTGCTTTGTTTTTTTTTAATTTTTTATTGAAATAACTTATTTCTTTAATTATCTATTTTGAAAAACTTAAGTTTGATGAAAAGATGAAATATAGCTATTTTTCGGCCCGAAACGCATATATTTCATAAAAATAAAGATAAAACACTAAATAAACTATCTTTAACAAACAAACTGTTTTGTTCCTGTTATTTTTAATTGAAATACCTTTTTTTTTTAAATCTATTTTGATAAACTTATGTTTGATGAAAAAATATGAAATATGAAAATTCATCGGCCCAAAACACACATAGTTTATAAAAATAAAGATAAAACACTAAAAAAATTATTTTTATTAAACAAAGTCTTCTCTTATTATTATTTTTAATTAAAATAATTTATTTTTTTAATATTTAATTTTATAAATTTAAGTTTGACGAATATATGACATATAACGATAAAACACTAAATAAACTAGATTTAGCAAGTTGGGTGTTTTATTATAAGTGTTTTAACTAAAAATAATTTTATTTTTTTAGTATCTATTTTTATAAATTTATGTTTGATTAAAATATGAAATATGGTCGTTTTTCGTCCCAAAACGCACATATTTTGTTAAAATAGAAATAATACACTAAATAAACTATCCCTAACAAACAAACCCTTTATTATTCTTATTTTTATTTAAAATAATTTTTTTATTTATTATCAATTTTGATAAACTTAAGTCTGATTAAAATATGAAATATGGTTGTTTTTCTGCCCAAAACGCACATATTTTGGAAAAATAACAATATAACAAAAATAAATAGACTGCAGCAAACAGACAGCTCACTTTTAATTATTTGTATTAAAAATAATTTTTTTTTCTATAATCTATTATTATAAATTTATGTATTACAATACATTACAAATGCTTAATTTTGTTCTAGATCACATTTTAATAAAACATGATTAATTTGGCCCAAAAACATACATATTTCATGTGTTGCAAAACATACTCTTAGAAAATATTGTTTATTGTATATTTATGTAATTTCAAACTAAAAGAATAATTAAATTAAATGTTTCAATTTTTTCTAATACTCATTCTTAGAAATCATGAATAATTTAACTCAAAAACGTACGTATTTAATGTTTTTGCAAAACAAACATTAGGAAAATATAGTACGTTTTATTTTGTAAGTATCTTAAAATTAAAACTAGGTAATATTTTGTTCCTATACTGTTTCGTAAAAACTATGAACAATTCGACCCAAAAACGTGCATATTTGATATTTTTGCCCAGCAAACATTGAGAAAATGATGTACATTATTGTTTTTTAATGTACCTTAAAACATATAAAATAATTACAGTGTATTACAATATTAATTATAATTTATATTCAGTTCTTCTATTCATTCTTAGAAAACGTGAATAATTTAGCACAAAAGCGTACATATTTGATGTTTTTGCAAAACAAATATTTAGAAAATGTTGTATGTTATTTTTTTTATGTTTCTCAAAACTAAAATTAGGTTATATTTTGTTCTTATATTTATTTGAAGAAAACATGAACAATTCGGTTCAAAAAAGTTTATAGTTAATGTTTTTGCAAAACCAGCTTATAGAAAATATTGTACAATATAATTTTTATATGCCTTAAACGTAAAACTTTTGTTATATTTTGTTCATATAATTATTTATTAAAAATATGAACAATTTGGCTTAAAAACGTACATATTTAATGTTTATGCAAAATACACGTTTAAAAAATGCTATTAGTTATATTTTTTATGTAATTTTAAACTAAAAGAATAATTAAAAGGTATTATTAAACTCAATGAATATTTTTATTTGATCTTATATTTAGTTGTAGAAAACATAAATAATTTGGCCCTAAAACGTACATGTTTAATGTTTTTCCGAAACTAGCTTTTAGAAATTGTTGCACATTGTATTTTCTATGTACCTTAAAAGTAAAACTATATCAAATTTTGTTTTTATACTTCTTCTTTGAAAATATGAAAAATTCTTTTCAAAAACGTACTAAATTCATGTTTTTGCAACACGCACGCTTAGAAAATGCTGCCCGTTGTATTTCTTATGAACTTTTAAACTAAAATAATAATTACAAAATATTACAATACATATTAAGCAGTTTATTTTGTTTTAACAATAATTTTTCTAAAACATGAATAATTTGGCCCAAAAACATATATATTTGATGTTTTTGCAAAACAAATAGTTAAAAAATATTGTACGTTATATTTTTTAAATTCCTTAAAATTAGGTTTGGTTTTATTTTTATATACATTTGTAAAAAATATAAACACTTTGGTTAAAAACGTGTATATTTAATGTTTTTGCAAAACCAGTTTTTAGAAAATGTTGTAGAATTTAATTTCTATTTACCGTAAAAATAAAACCTTTTTATATTTTATTTTATACTCATTCATTGAAAAGATGAATAAGTTTTCTCAAAAACATTCATATTTAATGATTTTGCAAAACACACGCTTAGAAAATGCTATGCGTTGTATTTTTTATGCAATTTTAAACTAAAAACATAATTACAAAATATTATATATAATACGTTTTAAATGCTCTGTTTTGTTATAAAACTCATTTTTATAAAACACGATTAAATCGGCACAAAAACGTACGTATTGGATGTTTAATGGATATTATATGATTAATTTTGCAAAACAAACAATTAGAAAAAACTGTACAGTATAATTGTTATGTATCTTCAAATTGAAACTAAGTTATATTTTGTTCTTATTCTCATTCGTAGAAAGCGTGAAAAATTTGTGTCAAAAACGTGTTTGTTTGATATTTTTACGTAACCAGCTGTTAGAAAATTGTGTACTTTATAATTTCTATATACTTTAAAACTAAAACTATATAATTTCTTGTTTTTATATTTATTCTTTAAAAACATAAACATTTTGCCTTAAAAACGTACATAATTTATGTTTTTGCAACACACACGCTTAATAAATGCTGTCAGTTTTATTATGTATTAAATTTCAAATTAACTTAATATTTAAAATGAATTATAATACATTTTAAATATTTTATTTTGTTCAAACACCCACTTATATTAAATATAAATAATTTGGCTCAAAAACATACATATTTAATGTTTTTGTAAAACACACGGCTAGAAAATGCTGTTTGTTGAATTTTTATTCGGTTTAGAATAAAAGAAAACCTAAATGTTTTGTTTTTTTCTAATACTCATTTGTAAAAACATTAACAATTTGGCACAGTAACGTACATATTTATTGTTTTTACATAACACTTGCTTAAAAATGCTGTCCCGTACAATCTTTGTGTAATTTTAATATTAACAAATAATTAGGATGTTTTATAATACACATTAAATGTTTTATTTTGTTGTAATACTTATTCTTAAAAAAATATAAATAATGTAGCTCAACAAAGTTACATGTTTGACATGTTTGCAAAACTAGCTCTAAGATAATATAATACGTTGTATTTTCTATGTACGTTAAAACTAGAACTTTATTATATTTGTTCTCAAACTCATTCATTGAAAACATGAACAATTCGGTACAAAAGCGCACATAATTTATGTTTTTGCAATACACACATTTGGATATTGCTATCTATTGTATTTTTTTGTAATTTAAACTAAAAAAAGAATTACAAAATATTACAATACATTTTAAAAAGACTGTATTTTTGAAAAATACACGTTTAGAAAATGCTGTCCGGTGTATTTACTCAGTAATTTTACACAAAAAAATAATTACAAAGTATTACAATACGTATTAATGGTTTTATTTAGTTCCAATACTTATTTTTATATACCGTAAATAATTTAGCACAAAAACGTACATATTAAGTGTTATTTTAAAATTACCTTGTAGAAAACGTTGTGCGTTATGTTTTTTATGTATTTTAATACTAAAGCCATACTTAACTTTGTTTTTATACTCGATTGTAAAAAACGTAAACAATGTGGCACATAAACGAATATATTTAATATTTTTCTAGAACGTATGCGTAGAAAATGCTATTCGTTGTATTTTTATGTAATTTTAAACTATAAAAAAAATTACAAAATATTACAACACGTTTCAACTGCTATATTTTTTTGAAAAATTTATTTTTATAAACATGAATAATTTTGTTCAAAAACGCACACAATTTATGTGTTTGTAATACACACGCTTGGATAATGCTATTTGTTGTATTTCTTATCTAATTATAAACTAAAAAAATAATTACAAAGTGTTACAATAGATTTTAAAAGCATTATATTGTTGTAAAACTCATTTTAATAAAACATGAATAGTTTGGCTCAAACACATAAATAATTTATGTTTTTGCAAAAAACGCGTTGTTTTATTTGGTTCTGATACTCATTCTTAGAAAAAAAACCTACATGTTTTACGTTTTTGCAAGACCAGCTCCTAAAAATGTAGTGCGTTGTATTTTTTATGTATTTTAAATCTAAAAATATGATTTGATTTATTCTTATACTTATTTCAAGAAAACATGAACTATTATGCGCAAAAACGTATTAATTTGAGGTTTTTTTAAAACGCACGCTTAGAAAATGCTATCCGTTATATTTTTAATATAATTTAAAAATAACAAATAATTATAAAGTTATACAATACACTTTACATACTATATTTTGTTCCAATAAACATTCTTAGAAAACGCGAATAATTTGGTTCAAAAACGTATATGTTTGAATTTTTTGCAAAACTAGCTTTTATAAAATGTTGCATGTATTATTTTTTATGTACCTTAAAACTAAACCTATGATTTAATCTGTTCTCATATTCATTTGTAACAAAGATGAACAACTCGGCTCAAAAATATACATATTTGAGGTTTTTGCAAAACACACGCTTAGAAAATGCTGTCGGCGGTATTTTTGACGTACAGTTACAAAAATTACAATACATTTCAAATTCTGTATTTTTGCTAAAACTTATTTTTATAAAATATGAATTTTTTAAACTAAAACATACTAAAAAAGTATTATAATACATTTTAGAAGCATTATATTGTTTTAAAACTCATTTATTGTAGAACATGAATAGTTTGGTTCAAAAACACAAATATTAGATGTTTTTTCAAAACACACGCTTAGAAAATGCTGGCCGTTGTAATTTTTGTGTAACTTTAAACAAAAAGAATACTTAAAATATATTATAAGACAGTTTAAATATTTTATTTTGTTTAAATACTCATTTAAATTAAATTTGACTAATTTGGGTCAAAAACATACAAATTTGATGTTTTTGCTAATTACACGCCTGGAAAATGCTGTCCATTGTATTTTTATTTAGTTTTAAAATAAAAAAAGAATAAAATGAATTATATGACATATTAAACGTTATATTTCGTTCCAATACTTATTTAAAAAAACATAAACAATTTGGCACAATAACGTGCATATTTATTGCTTTTGCACAACACACGCCTAAAAATTTTGTTCCGTACAATCTTTGTGTAATTTTAAATTAAACAAATAATTAGGATGTTTTATAATACACATTAAATGTTTTATTTCCTTTCATTCTTAGAAAACATGAATAATTTTGCTCAACAAAATTATATGTTTGACGTGTTTGCAAACCTTAAAATTAAAACTTTATTATATTTGTTATCAAACTCATTCATTGAAAACATAAACAATTCGGCACAAAAGCGCACATAATTCATGTATTTGCAATTAACATGTTTGGATAATGCTATTTGTTGTATTTCTTATGTAATTTTAAACTAAAAAAAAAAATTACAAAATATTACCATACATTTTAAAAGCACTGTATTGCTCTAAAATTCATATTTATAAATATAAATAGTTTGGCTCAAATACATAAATATTTGATGTTTTTGCAAAACACACGCTTAGAAAATGCTGTCTGGTATAGTTTTTTAGTAATTTTATACTAAAAAAAAATTAAAATGTATTACAATACATTTCAAATGTTGTTTTTTGTTCTAAAACTTATTAATATACGACATGAATAATTTGCCACAAAAACGTACGTAATTCATGTTTTTGCAAAACACATGCTTAGAAAATTCTATCCGTTGTATTTTTTCGGTAATTTTAAGCTAAAAGAATAATTACAAAGTATTACAATACATATTAATTGTTTTATTTTGTTCTATTACTTATTTTTTTATAAAACGTACATATTTAGCGGTTTTGCAAAACTACCTTGTAGAAAAGGTTGTACGTTATATTCTTTATGTACTTCAAAATTAAATGATTTTTTTTGTTGTTATATTTATTTGTAGAAAACATGGACAATTTGGCACAAAAACACATATATTTCATATGGTTAAAAAACACAGGTTTAAAAAATGCTGTCCGTTATATTTTTATGTAATTTTAAACTAAAAAAATTATTAAAATGTAATATAATACACATTAAATATTTTATTTTTTTTTGATACTTAATCCTGGAAAACATAAATAATTTGGTTCCAAAACGTACGTGCTTGTTGCTCTTGCAAAAAAAAACTGTTAGAAAATCTTCTACGTTGTATTTATTATATACCTTAAAATTAAAGTTATAATTTATTTTGATTTTATACTAATTTATAAGAAAATAACAATTTGAAGCAAAATCATACATATTTAATGTTATTGCAAAACAAACGTTTAGAAAATGCTATCCGTTGTATGTTTTATGTAATTTAAAACGAAAAAGATAATTACAAAGTATTACAATACATTTTGAAGGTTGCATTTTGTTCTAAAATTCATTTTTAAGCTTTATTTTGTTTTGAAATCCATTTCTATAAAACATGAATAATTCGGCTCAAAAACATACATATTTTATTTGATTATTCTGCAAAACGATTAGATAATGCTGTGCGTTTTATTTTTCTATGTTATTTTAAATAAAAAGAATATTTAAAATATTTTATTAAATACATTAAATGTTTTATTTTTTTCTAATATTTATTCTTAGAAAACATAAATAATTTGACTCAAAAACGTACGTGTTTGACATTCTTGCAAAACCAGCTCATAGAAATTTATTTTGATTTTATACTTATGTGTATAAAACATGAACAATTTGGCGCAATAACGTACATATTTATTGTTTTTGTAAAACACACGCTTAGAAAATGCTATTCGTTTTATGTTCTATGTAAGTTAAAATAAAAAAAATAATTTCAAAGTACTACAATACATTTCAAATGCTGTATTTTGTTCCAAAACTAATTCTTATAAAACACGATTAACTCGGCTCAAAAACGTACATAATTCATGTTTTTGTTATACACCCGCTTAGATATTGCTACCTGTTGTATTTCGGATGTCATTATAAACTAAACAAATAATTACAATGTATTACAATACATTTTAAATTCTCTAATTTGTTCTAAAACTTATTTTTATAAAACACGAATAATGTGGCTCAAAAACGTACATGTTTCGTGTTTTTGCAATATACATGCTTAAATATAGCTATCCGTTGTATTTTTATGTAATTATAAACTAAAAGAATAATTACAAAGAATTAGAATACATTTTAAGTGTTTTATTTTGTTACAATAATGATTTTCATAAAATATGTATAATTTGGCCCAAAAACATACATATTTCATGTTTTTGCAAAACATGCGCTTAGAGAATAGTCTCCGTTGTGTGTTTAATGTAAATTTAAACTAGCAGAATTATTACAAAATATTACAAAACATTTTAGTTTCTTTATTTAGTTTTAAAAGTTATTTTTATAAAACATGCATACTTTGGGTCAAATACATACATATTTGATGTTTTTGCAAAACACACGTTTAAAAAATGCTGTTAGTTGTAGTTTTTTGTGACTTCAAACTAAAAGAATGACATTATGAATGATATAATTAGAAAATATGTTCATTTTTTAGCCCAAAAGCACCTATTTCATAAAAATAACGATTAAACACTATATAAACTATGATAAGCAAATTAAGTGTTAGGTTATTAGTATTTTTATTAAAAACATTTTATTTCTTTTAGTATCTACTTTTATAAACTTATTGTTGATTAAAATATTTAATATAGTTGTTTTTTGATCCAAAACGCACATATTTTGTAAAAACAAAGATAAAATACTAATTAAATTATTTTTAGCACACAATTTTGTTCTTATTATTTTTTAATGAAATAACTCATTTTTTTTGTTATCTAACTTTATAAACTTAAGTTTGATAAAAAAATGAAATATAGTAGTTTTTCGGGCCAAAATGCACATATTTTGTGAAAAAACCGATAAAACAATAATTAAACTATTTTTAGCTAACAAATTGTTTCGTTATTATTATTTCTAATTAAAATAATTAATTTTTTTTATTATCTACTTTTAAAAACTTAAGTTTAATTAAAATTTTATATATGGTCGCTTTTTGGCCCAAAACGCACACAGTACTTAAATAAACTATCTTTAGCAAACAAACAGCTTTGTTATGGTTTTTTTTATTTTAAATAATTTTTTTTTGTTATCTAGTTTGATAAACTCATGTTTGGTGAAAATATACCTATTTCATGAAAATAACAATAATTCCTTTGTTTTATTATTTAATTTCATAAACTTAAGTTTTATGAAAAAATGCAAATTTAGTAGTTTTTCGGCCCGAAACGCATATATTTCTTAAAAGTAGTGATAAAACACTAAATAAACGATCTTTAGCAAATTAGAAGTTTTGTTATCGATATTTTAATTATAAATAACTTACTTATATTATTATCTTTTTTTCTAAACTTGTTTCTTATTTATAATAATTTATTTCTTCTATAATCTACTAATTAAAATTTATGATTGATGAAAAAATAAAATATTGTTGTTTTTGGTCCAAAACGTACATATTTCTTAAAAACAATAATAAAACACTAAATAAATTTACTTTAGCAAACAAACTGCTTTGTTCTTTTTTTTTTTTTGATTTTTTATTGAAATAACTCATTTCTTTTATTATCTAATTTTATAAACTAAAGTTTAATAACGAAACGAAATATCGTATTCTTTTGGCCAGAAACGCATATATTTCATAAAAATAGTGATAAAATACTAAATAAACTATCTTAAGCAAGCAAACTGCTTTGTTCTTGTTGCTTATAAATGAAATAACTAATTTCTTATATTACCTAGTTTGATACACTTAAATTTAATGAAAATATGAAATATGGTTTTTTTTCGGCCCAAAACGTGCATATTTTATATAAGTAAGGATAAAACTATAAAAACTTATCATTAATAAACAAACTATATTGTCATAAATATGTTTATTTAAAATAACTTTTTTTTTATTATCTACGTATATAAAATTTAAATTGATAAAAAATGAAGTATAGTCGTTTTTTGGTACAGAACAAATCTGTTTCATAAAAATACCTATTAAACACTAAATAAACTATTTTTAGCAAATTAGGTGTTTTGTTTTAAGAATTTATTTAAAAATTATATATTTTTTTACCATATATTTTTATAAAGTTATGAGTGATAAAAATATGAAATATGTTTGTTTTTCGAACCAAAACGCACATATTTCATAAAAATAACCATAAAACACTAAAAAAACTATATTCAGCAATTTAGGTGTTTTGTAATAAATTATTTTATTTAAAATAATTTTTTTTTTTGTTATCTATTTTTATAAATTTATGTTTGATTGAAATATGAAATATAGTCGTTTTTCGAACCAAAACGCATATATTTCGTAAAAATAACGATATAACAATAAATAAACTAACTTTAACTAACAAACTGCTTTGTTACAATTATTTTTATTCAAAATAATTTATTTCTTTTATAATCTACTATTATAAATTTACAATTGATGAAAAAATGAACCGCGCATATTCCGTAAAAACAAATATAAAACACTAACTAAATTATCTTCAGCAAACAAACTGCTTTATTTTTGTTTTTATTAAATTAAAATTACTTATTTCTTATATTATGTACTTATATAAACTTGAGTTTGATGAAAATATGAAATATGGTTTTATTTCAGCCCAAAACGCATATATTTCGTACAAAAACAATAAAACACTAAATTACCAATGTTTGGCAAATTAGGTGTTTTGTTATAAGTATTTTAATTAAAAATAATTTATTTGTTTTATTATACTACTTTTATAAATTTATGTTTGATTAAAATATGAAATATGGTCGTTTTTCGACCCAAAACGCACATATCTTGTAAAAATAGAGATAAAACACTAAATAAATTATTCTTAGCAAACAAACTGCTTTGTTATCTGTATTTTTATTTAAAATAACTTTTTCTTTATTTTCTATCTATTTTGATAAACTTAAATCTGATGAAAATATGAAATATGCTCGTTTTTTGGCTCGAAACGCACATATTTCGTAAAAATAACAATATAAGAAAAATAAATAGACTGCAGTAAACAAACTGCTTACTTTTAATTATTTGTATTCAAATTAATTTATTTCTTCAATAATCTATAATTAAAAATTTATATATTTTAGTACTTTGCAAATGCTTTATTTTCTTCTAGATCACCCTTTAATAAAACATGGTTAATTTGGCCCAAAAACATACATATTTGATGTGTTGCAAAAGATACGCTTAGAAAATAATATTCATTGTATATTTATGTAATTTCAAACTAAAAGAATAATTAAATTTAAATGTTTCAATTTCTTCTAATACTCATTCTTAGAAAACAAAAATGATTTAGCTCAAAAACGTATGTATTTGATGTTTTTGCAGAACAAACTTTTAGAAAATGTTGTACGTAATAGTTTTGATGTACCTTAAAACATATGGAATAATTATAGTGTAGTACAATATATGTTATAAGTTATATTCAATTTTTTCATTCATTATTAGAAAACGTAAATAATTTGGCACAAAAACGTTCATATTTAATGTTTTTACAAAACACATTACAAAGTGTTACAATAGATTTTAAAAGCATTATATTGTTGTAAAACTCATTTTAATAAAACATGAATAGTTTGGCTCAAACACATAAATAATTTAGGTTTTTACAAAACACGCGTTGTTTTATTTTGTTCTGGTACTCATTCTTAGAAAACATAAATAATTTGGTTAAAAAACTTACATGTTTTACGTTTTTGCAAAACCAGCCCTTAAAAATATAGTGCTTTGTGTTTTTTATGTATTTTAAATTTAAAAGTATGATTTGATTTATTCTTATACTTATTTCATGAAAACTTGAACTATTATGCGCAAAAACGTATTAATTTGAGGTTTTTTCAAAACGCACGCTTAGAAAATGCTATCCGTTGTATTTTTAATATAATTTAAAAATAACAAATAATTACAAAGTTATACAATACACTTTAAATACTATATTTTGTTCCAATAAACATTCTTAGAAAAAGCAAATAATTTGGTTCAAAAATGTACATGTTTGAGGCTCTTGCAAAACAAGCTCTCAGAAAAGTTTGTACGTTGTATTTGTATATACATTCAAAATAAAGGTATGATTAATTCTGTTATCTTACTCAGTTGTAAAAAACATAAACAATTTGGCGCAAAAACGTACATATTTAATGTTTTTGCAAAAAGCACGCTTAGAAAATGCTATCTGTTGTATTTTTTATGTAATGTGACAGAAAGAAAACAGTTACAAAAAAATTACAATACATTTCAAATGCTGTATATTTGCTAAAACTTATTTTTATAAAACATGAATTTTTTAAACTAAAAACTAATAAAAAAGAATTACAATACATTTTAGAAGCACTCTATTGTTCTAAAACTCATTTATTGTAGAATATCTATAGTTTGGCTCAAAAACACAAATATTAGATGTTTTTGCAAAACACACGCGTAGAAAATGCTGGCCGTTATATTTTTTGAGTAACTTTAAACGAGAAGAATAATTAAATTGTATTATAATACTTTTTAAATATTTTATTTTGTTCAAATACTCATTTATATTAAACATGATTAATTTGGGTCAAAAACCTACATATTTGATGTTTTTACAAATTACACGCCTAAAAAATGCTGTCCATTGTATTTTTAATTAGTTTTAAAATAAAAAAATAAATGAAATGAATTATACGATATATTAAACGTTTTATTTCGTTCCAATACTTATTTAAAAAAAACATAAACAATTTGGCACAACAACGTGCATATTTGTTGCTTTTGCACAACACACGCCTAAAAATTCTGTCCCGTGCAATTTTTGTGTAATTTCAAATTAAACAAATAATAAGGATGTTTTATAGTACACATTAATTATTTTATTTTGTTTTAATACTCATTCTTAGAGAACATGAATAATTTTGCTCAACAAAGTAGTTACATGTTTGACGTGTTTGCAAACCTAAAAACTAAAATTTTATTATATTTGTCCTCAAACTCATTTATTGAAAACATCAACAATTTGGCATAAAAGCGCACATAATTAAAGTATTTGCAATATACACGTTTAGATAATGCTATCTATTGTATTTCTTATATAATTTTAAAGTAAAAAAATAATTACAAAATATTACAAAACATTTTAAAAGCAGTGTATTGCTCTAAAACTCGTTTTTATAAAAATGTATAGTTTGGATCAAACACATAAATGTATGATGTTTTTGCAAAGCACACGCTTAGAAAATGCTGTTTGGTATAGTTTTTTTTGGTAATTTTATACTAAAAGAAAAATTAAAATGTATTACAATATAGTTTAAATGTTGTTTTTTGTTCTAAAACTCATTTATATACGACATGAATAGTTTGCCATAAAAACGTACGTAATTCATGTTTTTGCAAAACCCAAGCTTAGAAAATGCTATCCGTTGTTTTTTCTTTGTAATTTTAAACTAAAAGAATAATTACAAAGTATTACAATACATTTTAAATGCTCTAATTTTTTCTAAAACTAATTTTTATAGTATACAAATAATACCGCTTAAAAACGAACATAATTCAGGTTTTAGAACAAATTTATTTTTACTAAACATAAATAATTTTGCTCAAAAACATATATTTAATGTGATTACAAAACACATACTTAGAAAATGCTGTCCGTTATATTTTTTATGTAATTATAAACTAAAAAAAATATTAAAATGTATTATAATACGCAATAATCATTTTATTTTTTTCTAATACTTATTCCTGGAAAACATAATTAAATTGGTTCAAAAACGTACGTGCTTGTTTGTCTTGAGAAACAAACTGTTAGAAAAGTTTGTACGTTGTATTTATTATATACCTTAAAACTAAAGTTATAATTTATTTCGGTTTTATACTTATTTGTAAAAAAAATAACAATTTGAAGTAAAAACATAAATAATTAATGTTTTTACAAAACAAACATTTAGAAAATGCTATTTGTTGTATATTTTATGTAATTTAAAACAAAAAAGATAATTACAAAATATTACAATACATTATGAAGGCTGTATTTTGTTCTAAAACACATTTTTATATAACACAAATAATTCGGCACAAAAATGTACATAATTTATGTTTTTGCAATACACACAATTGGATAATGCTACCTGTTGCATTTTTTATGTAATTTTAAATTAAAAAAATAATTATAAAATACATTTTAACAGCATTGTATTGTTCTATAACTTATTTTTATAAAACTCAAATAATTTGTCTCAAACAGATAAATATTTGATGTATATGCTAAACACACGCTGTGTGTTTTATTCGGTTCTGATATTCATTCTTATAAAACATAAATACCTTGTCTTAAAAACGTACATGTTTGACGTTTTTAAAAAACCAGATTATAGAAAATGTAAAAACGTATAAATTTGATGTTTTTTCTAAACGCAGGCTTAGAAAATGCTATCCGTTTTATTTTGTATATAATTTAAAATATGAAATAATTACAAAGTATTACAATACACATTAAATGCTTTATTTTATTCCAAGGCTTATTCTTAGAAAACATAAATAAATTGGTTCAAGAACGTACTTGTTTGATTTTTTTGCAAAGTTAGTTTTTACAAAATGTTGCATGTAGTATTATTTATGTATCTTAAAATTTAGCCTATGATTTATTCTGTTCTTATACTCATTTGTAGTAAACAAGAACAATTCGACTCAAAAATATACATATTTGGTGTTTTTGTAAGGCACATGCTTAGAAAATGGTGATTTGTATATTGTTTGTAATAAACATGAAGAATTTGGCGCAAAACGTATATATTTGATGTATTTTTAAAACTTACGTTTAAATAATGCTATCTATTTTATTTTATATGTAGTTTTAAACTAAAAAAATAATTACAAAATAATAAAATACATATTAAAGGTTTAAATTGGTTCAATAACTTATTTTAATAAAACATAAATAATTTGTTTTGAGAACGTGCATGTTTGGCGTTTTTGCAAAACCATTTTCTAGAAAAAGTTGTATGTTATTCTTTTTGTAGTTAAAAACAAAAACTTTGATTTATTTAGTTCTTATATTTATATGTAAAAAACAGCAACAATTTGGCACAAAAACGTACATATTTGATGTTTTTGTTAAACACAAGCTTAGAGTATACTATCCGTTTTACTTTTTATGTAATTTTTAAATTAAAAGATAATTATTTAAAAGTTTTTAAAAGCTTAATTTTGTTTTAAAATCCATTTCTATAAAACATGAATAATTTGGCTCAAAAACATACATATTTTATTTGATTATTCTGCAAAACGATTAGATAATGCTGTGCGTTTTATTTTTCTATGTTATTTTAAATAAAAAGAATATTTAAAATATTTTATTAAATACATTAAATGTTTTATTTTTTTCTAATATTTATTCTTAGAAAACATAAATAATTTGACTCAAAAACGTACGTGTTTGACTTTCTTGCAAAACCAGTTTTTAGAAATTTAGTTTGGTTTTTTACTCATGTGTATAAAATATGAACAATTTGGCACAAGAACGTACATATTTATTGTTTTTGCAAAACACACGCTTAGAAAATGTTATCCGTTGTAAGTCTTCTGTAAATTAAAACGAAAAGAATAGTTACAAAGTACTACAATATATTTCAAATGCTGTATTTTGTTGTAAAACTCGTTATTAAAAAACACAAATAATTCGGTTCAAATACGTACATAATTCAAGTTTTTGCAATATACCCGCTTAGATAATGTTATCCGTTGTATTTTTATGTAATTATAAACTAAAAGAATAATTACAAAAAATTAGAGTACATTTTAAGCGTTTAATTTTGCTACAATAATAATTTTTTAAAAAAAACATGTATAATTTGGTTTAAAACGTATATGTTTGACGTGTTTGCCAAGCCAAAGTTTGGAAAATATTTATGTTGTGTTTTCTATATATTTTAAAAGTAAAACTCGATTATAATTTGTTCTTATACTCATTTGTAAAAAACATGAACAATTTGGCACAAAAACTTAACCGTTTGGCGTTTTTGCAAAACTACCTTTTAGAAAATGTTGTACGTTTAAACTAAAACTAGGATTTATTTTGTTCTTATACCCATTTGTTGAAAACATAATCAATTCGGCACAAAAATGCACATTATTAATGTTTTTGCAAAACGTACGTATAGAACATACTGTCTGTTCTATTTTTTATGTAACATTAAACTAAAAGAATAATTACTAAGTATTACAATACATTTAGAAAGCTGTGTTTTGTTTAAAACTCAGTTTTATAAATAATAAATAATTCTCCTCAAAAACGTACATAATTTTATGTATATTTAAACTAAAAAAATATTTACAAAGTATTAGAATGTATTTTAAAAATACTATCTTGTTCTAGGATTTATTGTTATAAAACATGAATAGTTTGGCTCAAACATAAATACTTGATGTTGTTGCAAAACACACGCTTAGAAAATGCTGTCCGTTGTAGTAATAAATACAATTTCAATAAATTTCAAATTAAAAGAATAATTAAAACGTATTATAATACACATTAAATAGTAATGTTCTACGTTAAATTTTTAATGTACTTTAAAACAAAACCTTATCTTAAAACTAAAACAATAAAATATTTTGTTGCAAAACTCATTTATTAAAAACGTGAACCATTTGGCTCAAAACAATACATAATTCTTGTTTTTGGAATATACATGTTATAAACATGTCCGTTGTATTTATTATGTAATTTCAAACACAAAGAATGATTACAAAATATTACAATACATTTTAATTTTAAATGTTTTATTTTGTTTTAGTACTTATTTTTCTAAAACATAAATATGGCCTAAAAAGGGTACATGTATGGCTTTTCTGCAAAACCACTATTTATAAAATGTTTTTCGTTATATTTTTTATGTACTTTGAAACTAAAACTATGATTTATTCTGTTTTTATACTTATTTATTTAAAACAAGAACAATTCAGCAATAAACATACATATTTGATGCTTCTGCCAAACACACGCGTAAAAAATGCTATCCGTTGTATCTTTATGTAATTATAAACTAAAAAAATTATTTCAAAGTATTTTAATACATTTTAAATGCTTATATTCGTTCCGAAACTAATTTTTATAAAACATGAATAATATGGTTCAAACGCATACATATTTGAGTTTTTGCAAAATACACGCCCAGAAAATGCTGTTTGTTTAATTTTTTATGTAATTTAAAACTAAAAGAATATTTACATAGTATTACAGTATATTTAAAATAATGTATTTTATTCTAAAACTCATTTTTATTTAACATTAATAATTTGGCTCAAAAACATACGCATTTGATGTTTTTGGAAAACACATGTTTAGAAAATGCTGTTTGTTGTATACTTAATGTAATTTAAAATTAAAAGTATACTTAAAATGTATTATCATACACATTAAATGCATTATTTTATTGTAATACCCATTCTAAGAAAATATAAATAATCCAACATGTACGTTATTGGACGGTAAATAATTTGGCTCAAAAACATACATGTTTGATCTTTTTGCAAAACCAGATCTTAGAAAATGTTGTACGTTATATTTTATAAATACCTTAAAACTTAAACTATAATTTAATTTGTTTTTATACTTATTTGAAGAAAATATGAACAATTTGGCGCAATCACGTATATAACTGATGTTTTCTCAAAACGCACGCTTAGAAAGTGTTATCCATTGTATTTTTTATATAATTTAAAAATAAGAAATAATTACAAAGTATTGCAATACATAATAAATGATTTATTTTGTTCTAATACTCTTTCTTAAAAAACATAAATAATTTGGTTCAAGAACGTACATGTTTGATGTTTATGCAAAACTTGCTTTTAGAAAATGTTGCATGTAGTCTTTTTTCATGTACCTTAAAACCAAAGCTATAATTTATTCAGTTTTTATACGCATTTGTAGTAAACATGAACAACTCAGCTCAAAAATATACATAATTGATGTTTTTGCAAAACACACGCTTAGAAAATAATCTCCGTTGTACTTCTTATGTAATTTCAAATTACAAAAATATTTAAAAAGGATTATAATACACAATAAATGCATAATAAATTTGGTTAAAAAAGTACATGTTTGATGTTTTCGCAAAACCAAATCAAAGAAAATGTTGTGCGTTATATTTTTTATGTATTTTTAAACTAAAACAATAGTTTTATTTCTTGAAAACGTGAACTATTTCGCACAAAAACGTAGCTATTTGCTGTTTTTGAAAAATTAATGCTTAGCAAATACTATCCATGAAAATAATTACAAAATATTACAATTCATATTAAATGTTTAATTTTATTTTAATGTCTATTTATTAAAATATGAACAATTTGGCCCAAAAACGTACATGTTTGGCGTTTTTGCAAAACAATCTCTTAAAAAGTGTTGTATGTTATATTTTATATGTATCTTAAATTTAAAACTATAGTTTATTTTGTTTTAATACTAATTTGTGGAAAACATAAACAATTCGGCGCAAGAACGTATATATTTGATGTTTTTGCAAAATGCACGCCTATATAATGTTAATTTTAAATTGAAAAAACAATTAAATCGTATTATAATACATAAAAAATGCTTAATGATTAGTTTTGTTCTAAATTTTATTTATATAAAACATGAACAATTTGGCTCAAAAACATACACACCTAATGTTTTTGCAAAGTACACGCCTAGAAAATATCTTCCGTTGTTCATCATAAGTAATTTTAAACTAAAAAAATATATTAAAATGTATTATAATACAAAATAAATACTTCATTTTGTTCTAGTACTCATTCAAAGGTAACATAAATAACTGGGTTCAAAAACATATATGTTTGATGTTTTTGCAAAACCAGCGTAAAAGAAGTGTTGTACGTTGTATTTTTTATGTAATTTGTAACTAAAAGAATGATTATTTTAAACCAAAAAAATAAATAAAATTTATTATATTACATATTAAGCGCTAAATTTTGTTTCAATACTTATTTTTAGAAAACATAAATATTAAAGCCCAAAAACGTACATGTTTAACGTTTTTGTAAAACCAACTCAACAAAAATGTTGTAAGTGGTATTTTCCATGTACTTTAAAACTAAAATTTTATTATACTTGGTTCTTATAGCAATTCTTTAAAAACAAACAATTCAGCACAAAAACGTATATATTTGATGTTTTTAAAAAACGCACGCTAAGAAAATGCTTTCCGTTGTATTTTTTATGTAATGTCAAATTAAAACCTTAATTAAAAAATATTATATGTATAAAATGCTTTATTTTATTAAAATATGACTAATTCGGTTTAAAACATATAGAATTGATATTTTGTGCAAAAGACGCGTTTAGAAAATGCTGTCCGTTGTACGTTACATGTAATATTAAGCTAAAAAAATAATTAAAATGTAGCAAAATACACATTTATAAATTTATCATGTTCTAATACTCTTTCTTAGGAGACATGAAAAATTTGGTTTAAAAACGTACATGTTTAATGTTTTTGTAAAACCAGCTTTAAAAAAATGTTGTACGTTGTATTTTTTATGTATCTTAAAACTAAAAGAATAATTATAAATTATTAAAATATGTATTAAATGTTTTATTTTGTTCTAATACTTATTTTTATAAAACATGGATAACTTGGCTCAAAAAAGTACATGTTTGGCCCTTTTGAATAACGACCTCTTATAAAACGTTGTACGTTAAATTTTTCATCTATCTTAAAACTAAAACTATGTTTTATTATTTTCTTATAGTTATTTCGATAAAACATAAACAATTCGGCGCAAAAACGTATATATTTAATAATTTTTAAAACGCATGCTTAGAAAATGCTCACTCTTGTAATTTTTATGTAATTTCAAACTAAATATATAATTAAAATATATCATATTACACATAAAAAAATTAGTATTGTTCTAAAATTTCTTTTTATTAATTATGCATAAATCAGCTCAAAAACACACATAATTGATATTTTTGCAACACTCACGCTTAGAAAATGTTATTTGTTTTATTTTTTATATAACTGCAAACTAAAAAAATAATTGAAATATATTATAATACATCTTAATTGCTAAATTTTGTTTTAATACTCATTCTTATAAACATGAATAGTTTGGTTTAAAAACATGCAGGTTTGATGTTTTTGCAAAACCAGCTTTAAGAAGATATTGTACGTTGTATTTTTATGTAACATAAAAATAAGAGAGTAATTATAAAGTATTATAAATAAAATTAAATAATTAATCTTTTTCTATTACTTATTTCTATAAAATATCAATAATTTGGTCCAAAAACGTACATGTTTAGCGTTTTTGCAAAACCGCTTCTTAAAAAATGTTGTACGTTATTATTTATATGCAACTTAAAACTGAAACTATAATTTATTTTGTTCATAGACTCATTTGTAGAAAATATAAACAATTTGGCACAACAACGTACACATTTAATATTTTTGCAAACTGTATACTTAGAAAATGCTACTTGTTGTATTTTATATATAATTTTAACCTGAAAGAATAACTACAAAAGATTACAGTGCATATTAAATGTTTAATTTTTTTCTAATATTTATTAATTAAAACATGAATAATTCGACTGAAAAAAGTACTTGTTTGCAATTTTTTCCAAACTACCTTTTAGAAAATATTTTACGTTATATTTTTTATGTATCTTGAAACTAAAACTATGATTTATTTTGTACTAATAACCCATTTGTAGGAAACGAACAATTTGGGTCATAAACATACATATTTGATGTTTTTGCAAAACAGACGCTTGGAAATTACTGCTCTTTGTATTTTCTATGTAATTTCAAACTAAAAAACAATTTAAATGTATTATCATACATATTAAATGCTTTATTTTGTTCTATTACTCATTTTGTGAAAATATTAATAATTTGATTTATAAACATTTATGTTTGACATTTTTGCAAAAACAGCTCTAAGAGAATGTTGTATGTTAAAATTTTATGTACTTTAAAACTAAAATTATGCTTTATTTTTTTCTTAAAATCATTAAAAAAAAACATGAACTTGGCGCAAAAACATATATTTAATGTATTAGCATAACGCACGCTTAGTAAATGCTATCCGTTGCATTTTTTATGTAAATTTAAATTAAAACAATAATTCAAATGTATTGAGATTTATATAAAATGTTTTATTTTGTTCTAATACTTCTTATTATAAAACATAAAAAATTTGGCTCAAAAACATGTTTGGCATTTTTGCAAAACGATTTTGTATAAAATGTTATATGTTATATTTTTTATGTACCTTAAAACTAAAACTAAGATTTATTTTGTTTTTATAGTCATTTGGATAAAACATGAACAATTAGGCGCGAAAACGTAAATATTAGATGTTTTTGGAAAACGCACACTTAGAAAATGCTGTCTGTTATAATTTTTAAGTAATTTATAATTAAAGAATAATTACAAAATATTACAATACATATTAATTGTTTTACTTTGTTAAAATACTTATTTTTATAAAACATAAATAATTCGGCTCAAAAACCTACATGATTAGCGTTTTTGCAAAACGACTCCTTATTAAATGTTGTACGTTAAACTTCTATGTACCTTATTACTAACACAATGATTAATTTTGTTCTTTTATACATGTGTAGAAAACATGAACAATTTGGCGCAAAAACGTATATCTTTGATGTCTTAGCAAAACACTCGCTCAGAAAATGCTGCTTTTTGTATTTTTTATGTAATTGAGAACTGAATAATACTTAAAATGTATTATAATACACATTAATTGATTTATGTTCTAATACTCATTCTTAGGAGACATGAATAATTTGGCTTAACAACGTACATGTTTGGACGTTCTTGCAAAACAAGTTATAAGAAAATTTTGCACGTTGTATTTTTTATGTAATTTGTAAATAAAAGAATAGTTATACAGTCTTATAATACATATAAAGTGTTAAATTTTGTGCCAATACTTATTTTTATAAAACATGAATAATTTAAATTAAAAACGTACATCTTTGGCGTTCTTGCAAAGCCAATTTTTAGAAAATGTTGTACGTTATATATTATGATGTATCTTAAAACTAAAACTATGATTTATTTTGTTCTTATACTTATTTTTAGAACACATAAATAATTCGGCGCAAAAACGTATAGCATTAATGTTTTTGCAAAACACACGTTTAGGCAATGCTCTCCGTTGTAAATTTTATAAAACTTTAAATTAAAAACATAATAAACATATTTTATAATACAGATTAAATGCTAAATTTTGTTCTACTACATATTCATAGAAAACCTAAATAATTTGACTCAAAATTATACATGTTTAACGTTTTTGCAAAACTAATTTGAAAAAAATGTTGTACGTAATATTTTATATGTACCTTAAAATTAAAACTATGATATATTTGTTTTTATACTAATTCTTTAAAAACAGGAACAATTTTGCTCAAAAACGTACATAAATTATGTTTTTGCAAAACACACGCTTAGAAAATGTTATGCGTTGTATTTTTTATGTAATTTCAAGTTAAAAATATAATTAAAATATATTATAATACAAATAAAATTCTTTATTTGGTTTTAATACTGATTCTCAGCAAACATAAATATTTTGGCTTACAAACGTAGATGTTTGATGTTTTTCAAAACCAGTTTTAAGAAAATGCTGTGCGTTATATTTTGTATGTAATTTGACACTAAAAAATAATTATACAGTTTTTGAAAAAGCCGCCTTAAAAAATAGTTGTACGTTGTATTTTTAATGTAATTTGAAACTAAAACCATAATTACAAAATATTACAATTCATATTAAATGCTTTATTTTGTTTACTCATTTTTATAGAACTTGAATAATTCGCCTCAAAAACGCACTTGTTTTGCGTTTGTGCAAAACAATCTCTTAAAACATGTTATATATTATATTTTTTAAATACGTTAAAACAAAACTATAATTTATTTTGTTCTTACAGTCATTTGAAGAAAACATAAAGAATTTGGCGCAAAAACATATATATTTATTGTTTATCCAAAACGCACGCTTAGTAAATGCTATCCGTTTTTTTTTTTTTTAATTTCAAATTGAAACAATAATTAAAATGTATTATAATATATATAAAATGTTTTATTTTGTTCTAAAACTGATTTTTCTAAAATATAAATAATTCGGGTCAAAAACATAATTAATGTTTTTGCAAAACACTCACTTAAAAAATACTGTCCGTTGTACTTTATATGTAATCTGACACTAAAAAATAATTTATTTGTATTATAATACACATTAAAGGCTTTATTTTCTTCTAATACTCATTCTTAAGAAACATTAATAATTTGGCTTAAAGGCCTACATGTTTAGCGTTTTTGCAAAAAATGTTGTACGCTTAATTTTTATGTACCATCAACATAAAACTATGGTTTATTTTCTTCGTACAGTTATTTGGTGAAAACATAAACAATTTGGCACAAAAACGTTTACATTTATTTTTTTTTGCAAAACGCACGTTTAATAAATGCTATTTGTTGTATTTTTTATGTAACTTTAAATTGAAACAATGATTCAAACGTATTATAATACATATAAAATGCTTTATTTTGTTCTAAAACTTATTTTGGTAAAACATTAATAATTTGGTTCAAAAACATATATTTTTAATGTGTTTGCAAAACACACGTTTGGAAAGTGGTTCTTCTTATGCAATTTTAACCTAAAAAAATAATTAAATTGTATCATAAGACATATTAAATGCCAAATTTTGTTTTAATATTTTTTCGTAGGAAACATAAATAATTTTGCTCAAAAACGTACATCTTTGATGTTTTTGCAAGTCCAGTTTTAAGAAAATGTTGTACGTTGTATTTTTTATGCAATTTTAAACTATAGAAAGATAATTAAATTGTATTATAAGACACATTAAATGCTGTATTTTGTTCTTATACTTATTCTTGGTAAACATAAATAATTTGGCTCAAAAACGTTAAAATTTAACGTCTTTTCAAAACCAGCTGCTAAAAAAATTCTACGATGTGTTTATATGTAATTTAAAAATAATTAGAAAATATAACAATACATATTAAATATTTTATTTTGTTCTAATACTTACAGTAATAAAACATGGACAATTCGGCGGAAAGCGTATACATTTTGTGTTTTTGCAAGACGCACGTTTAGAAAATGCGATCCCTTGTACTTTGTATGTAATTTTAAATTAATAGAATAATTACAGAGTAATAAAATACATTTTTAATATTTAATTTTTTTTCAAAACTCATTTTTATATAACATGAACAATTTGGCTCAAAAACATATAAAGTTAATGTGTTTGCAAAACACACGCTTAGAAAATGCTGTCTCTTGTATTTTTTATGTAATTTCAAACTACAAAAATATTTATAACGTATTATAATACACAATTAATGTTTTATTCTGTTTTAATACTAATCTAATAATAATTCTTGGTAAACATATGTAATTTGGCTCAAAAACGTACAAGTTTAACGTCTTTTCAAAACCAGGTGCTAAAAAATGTTGTATGTTGCATTTTTATGTAATTTGAAATTAAAAGAATAATTTAAAAGTATTACAATACATATTAAATGTTTAATTTTGTTCTCATCTTTATAGTAATAAAACATGAACAATTAGGCAAAAAACGTATACATTTTATGTTTTTGCCAAACGCGCGTTTAGAAAATGCTGTCTCTTGTATTTTTTTTATGTATTCCAAACTATAAAAATAATTACAAAGTTTTATAATACTTATTAAATATTTAATTTTCTTCTAATACATATTTATTAAAACATGAATAATTTGGTATAAAAACGTACATATGTCACGTTTTTGCAAAACACGTTTTAAGAAAATGTTGTACGTTGTTTTTTTATATGTACCTTAAAACTAAAACAATATTATGTTTTGTTTTGAAACTAATTCTTTAAAAACATGAACAAATTGCCTCAAAAATGTTAATAATTTATGTTTTTGCAAAACACACGCTTAGAAAATGATATTTGTTGTATTTTTAATGTAATTTAAAACAGAAAATATAATTACAAAGTATTACAATAGATAATGTATGCTTAATTTTGTTTAATACTTAATTTTGGATAACATAAACAATGGTCCAAAAATGTACATGTTTGACGTTTTTTTAAACTCAATTCTAAAAAATGTTGTATGTTGTATTTTTTAGGTACGTTAAAACTAAAACAATATTATATTTTGTTTTGATACTATTTCTTTAAAAACATGAACGATTTGCGTCAAAAACTTGCTATTTTTTGTATTTTTTATGTAATTTTAAACTAAAAAAATAATTACAAAATAATATAATACATTTTAAATACCTGTTTTTATTCTATAATTCATTTTTATAAAACATGTATAATTCGGGTCAAAAACGTACATGTTTGTCGTTTTTGCAAAACACATGCTTAGAAAATTATAACCCGTTATATTTTTATGTACCTTACAATTAAAGGAACAAATAGAATGCATTACTTTATATATTATGAGTTAAATTCAATTTTTATACTAATTTTTAATAAACATGAATATTTTGGCTCAAAAACGTAAATATTTGACGTTCTTGCAAAACCAGCTCATAAAAAATGTTGTACTTTTAATTTTTTAAGTACTTTAAAACTAAAATTATGATTTATTTTTTTCTTATACATATTTGTAAAAAACATTCACAAAAAAAAGTACAAAGCAAAAAATTACAATGTGATGTTGCTGCAAAACTCACGCTTAGTAAATGCTATCCAATGTATTTTTTATATAAATAAAACTGAACTAAAAAAATAATTACAAAATATTACAATACATTTCAAATACTTTTATTTGTTCTAAAACTAATTTTTATGAAACATGAATAATTTGGTATAAAAACATACATATTTGATGTTTTTGCAAAAAATACGCCTAGAAAATTCTGTTTGATGTATTTTTTATGTAACTTTAAATCAAAACTACATTTAAAATGCACTACAATATACATAAAATTCAATATTTTGTTCTAAAACTAATTTTTATAAAAGATTAATAAATCGCCTCAAAAATGAACATGTTTGACAATTTCGCAAAACACACGGTTGGAAAATTTTGTACGTTGTATTTTTTAATTAATAAAAAAACAAAAAAATATATACAAAGTATTATAACTAATATTAAATGTTTTATTTTGTTTTAAGTCTAATTTTTATATATCATGATAAATTTGGCTCAATAACGAACATGTTTGGCGTCTTTGCAAAACCACACTTTAGAAAATGTTGTGCATTATATTTTTATATACTTTAAGACAAAAACTAAAATTTGATTTATTTTTATACTAATTTGTAAAAAACATGAACAATTTGACGCAAAAACGTATACATTTGTTGTTTTTGCAAGATGCATGCTTAAAAAATGCTCTCCGAGGTATTTTAATGTACCTTCAAACTAGGATAATAATTAAAATGTAGTATAATACACACTAAATGTTTTATTTGATTTTGATACTCATTTTTGGAAATCATAAATAATTTGGCTTAAAAACGTATATGTTTTTATTTATTTTGATAAACTTAAGTTTGATAAATAGATGAAATATGGTTGTTTTTCTGACAAAAAGGCACACATTTTGTAAAAAAACTATCTTTAGCTAACAAACTGTTTTATATCGTTATTATATTTAAAATAACCTATTTCTTTCATTATGTATTTTTATAAATTTAGGTTTGATGAAAATTTTCTATATAGTTGCTTTTCGGCTCGAAACGCACATAGTTCTCAAAATTAAGGATAAAACACTAAATACACAATCTTAAAAAAACAAACTGCTTTGTTGTTAGTATTATTATTAAAAAGAATTAATTTTTTTTATTAACTATTTTTATAAATTTATATTTGATCAAAATATGAAATATGCTCGCTTTTCGGCCCAAAACGCACATATTTCGTAAAAAAGCGATTAAACACTAAATAAACTATTTTTAGCAAACAAAGTGTTTTGTTATAATTATTTTTAATCAAAATATAAATTAGTTTTTTAATATTTAGATTTATAAACTTAAGTTTGATAAAAATATGAAATATAGAAGTTTTTTCACCCAAAACGCACATATATGATAAAAATAACAATAAAATACTAAATAAACTATATTTAGCAATTTAGGCGTTTTGCTATAAGTATTTTTATTAAAAATAATATATTTCTTTGATCATCTACTTTTATAAACTTATGTTTGATGAAAATATAAAATCTGTTTGTTTTTTGGGCCGAAACGCACATATATCATCGAAATAAATATAAAACACTAAATAAACTTTTCTTACTCAATAAACTGCTCTGTTTTTGTTACTTTTAATTAAAATAACTTATTTATTTTTAATTTAAGTTTGATAAAAAGTTGAAATATTGTTGTTTTTCGGTCCGAAACGCACATATTTCGTAAAAATAAAGATGAAACACTAAATAAACTATCTTTAGTTAACAAAATACTTTGTTATTGTTATTTTTATATAAAATAACTTCTTTTTTTTAATATGTACTTTTATGAACTTAAATTTGATGAAAACATGAAATATGGTTATTTTTCGGTCAAAAACGCACATATTTTATAAAAATAAAGATAAAATACTAGATAAACTATTTTTAGCTAACAAATTGGTTTGATATCGTTATTTTATTTTAAATAACTTATTTCTTTTATTATGTACTTCTATAAATTTATGTTTGATGAAAATTTTCTATGTGGTCGCTTGTTGGCTTGAAACGCACATAGTCCTCAAAATTAAGGATAAAACACTAAATACACAATTTTAAGAAAACAAACTGTTTTGTTATAAGTACTTTTATTAAAAAAATTAGTTTTTTTTATTAACTGTTTTTATAAATGTATGTTTGATAAAAATATGAAATATTGTTGTTGTTCGGTCCAAAACGCACATATTTCGTAAAAATAACGATAAAACACTAAATAAACCATATTTAGCAAATTAAACGTTTTGTTATAAATATTTTTATTAAAAATTATTTATTTTTATTTTTTAATCATCTACTTTTATAAACTTATGTTTGATCAAAATATGAAATCTGGTCGTTTGTTGGCTCAAAACGCACATTATTTGTATAAGTAGCGATAAAATACTAAATGAACTATCCTTCACAAACAAACTGTTTTGTTATAGTTATTTTTATTTAAAATTACTTTTTTTCTACTGATTATCTATTTTAGTAAACTTAAGTTTGATGAAATTTTGAAATATTGTCGTTTTTCGGCCCAAAACGCACCTATTTCATGAGAATAGCGATAAAAACTGAATATACCATCTTTAACAAACAAACTGCTAAAATACTAAATATACTATTTCTAACAAACAAATTACTTTGTTATAAATATTTGTATTATAAATAATTTATTTATTTTATTATCTACTTTTATAAATTTATGAGTAATAAAAGTATGAAACATGTTTGTTTTTCGTCTCGAAAAGCTCCTATTTTATATTAAGAACGATAAAACACTAAGCAAACTATATTTAGGAAATTAGGTGTTTGGTTATGGGTATTTCTATTAAAAATAATTTTTTTTTAATATCTACTTTTATAAACTTATGTTTGATTGAAATATAATATATGGTCTTTTTTCGGCCCAAAACGCATATATTTTGTAAAAATTACGATAAAACACTTAAGAAACTATCTTTAGCAAACGAATTGCATTGTTCTTGTTATTTTTATTTTAAGTAGATTATTTTTTTATTATCTATGTTTATAAACTTACGTTTGATAAAAATTTGAAATATTGTCGTTTTTTAGTCCAAAACATAAATATTTTGTAAAAATAAGGATATAACAATAAATGAACTAATTCTTAAGAAACAAAGTGCTTTGTTATAAATATTTTTATTTTAAATAAGCAGTAAATGAACTATCTATAGCAAAGAAACAGTTTAATTACAAGTATTTTTAATTTAAGTAACGTATTTTTATTGTTATCTGTTTGTATAAACTCAGGTTTGATGAAAAAATAAAATATGTTTGCTTTTTGGCCCGAAATGTAGAAATTTCGTAAAAATAACGATAAAACAATAAATAAAATATCTTTAGCAGACAAATTGAGTTGTTTTTCTTATTTTTAATTCAAAATAATTAATTTTTTTTATTATTTAATTTTATATACTTAGGTTTGATTAAGAAATGAAACATTGTAACTTTTTGGCCAAAAACGCACATATTTCGTGAAAATACCGATAAAACAATAAATAAAATATCTTTAGCAAACAAACTGCGTTGTTTCTCTTATTTTTAATTGAAAGAATTTATTTCTGTTTTTATCTAATTTTATAAACTTAAGTTTAATGAAGAAATAAAATATGGTAGTTTTTTGTCCCAAAACGGTCATATTACGTGAAAATACCGATATACAATTAAATAAACTATCTATAACAAACAAACAATTTTATTACAAGTATTTTAATTTAAAATTGCGTATTTCTATAGTTATCTATTTCTATAAACTAAAATTTTATGAAAATATGAAATATGTTCGTTTTTTGGCCCAAAACGCACCTATTTCGTGAAAATAACGATAAAACAATAAATAAACAATGTATACCTAACAATATGCTTGATTATAGTTATTTTTACTTAAAAAAATTTATTTCTATCATTATCGATTTATTAACTTTAATTTGAAAAAAAAATATGAAATATGTTTGCTTTTCGGCCCAAAATGCACCTATTTCGTGAAAATAACGATAAAATAAATTATTTGAATTAAAAATAACTGCAATAAAGCAGTTTGTACGGTACACATAGTTTTTTTATTGTTTTATCGTTATTTGCACAAAATATGTGCGTTTTGGCCCGGAAAGCAAACATATTCCATATTTTCATCAAATTTAGGTTAATAAAATATGTTAATAATAGAATCAGGTTATTTTAATTAGGTATAACTATATTAAAATAGTTTGTTTGGTAAATATAGTTTTTTTTCTGTTTTGTCCTTATTTTTTCGAAATATGTACGTTTTGGGCCGAAAAACAAACATATTTCAAATTTTCATCAAATTTAAGTTTATAAAAATAGATAATGATAAATAGAAAATATTTTATTTAAAAATAACTATAATAAAGCATTTTGTCTGGTAAACATAGTTTATATATTGTTTTGTTGTTATTTTTACGAAATATATGTGTTTTGGGCAGAAAAAGGAACATATTTCATATTTTCATGAAATTTAAGTTTATAAAAGTAGATAATGATAGAAATAAATTGTTTTAATTAAATATTATAACAATCAAATATTTTATTTAATATACATAGTTTTTTTTTGGTTTTGTCCTTATTTTTACGAAATATGTGCGTTTTGGGCCAAAAAAAGGAACATATTTCATATTTCATCAAATTTAAGTTTATAAAAGCAGATAATGATAAGAATGATTCATTTTAATTAAAAATTAATATATAATTAAAGTTTGTTTGGTATACATACTTTATTTTTTGTTTTATCGTTATTTCCAAGAAATATGTGGGTTTTGGCCCGAAAAACGAACATATTTCATATTTTAACTAAATTTAAGTTTATAAAAGTAGATAATGATAAAAATAAATTTTTTAAATTAAAAATAACTATAATTAAAACAGTTTTCTTGGTATACATAGTTTATTTATTGTTTCGTCGTTTTTTTCACGAAATATGTGCGTTTTAAACCGAAAAGCGAACATATTCCATATTTTCATCAAATTTAAGTATATAAAAGTAGATAATGAAATGAATTAATTAATATAATTAAAAATAACTATAATATATGAGTATGTTTAGTATACATAGTTTATTTATTGTTTTATCGTTATTTACACGAAATATGTGGGTTTTGGCCCGAAAAGAAAACATATTTCATATTTTCATCAAATGTAAGTTGATAAAAGTAGATAATAATGAAAATAAATTATTTAAATTAAAAATAACTATATTTAAGCAGGTTTTTTGGTATACATAGTTTTTTTATTGTTTTGTCGTTTTTTTACGAAATATGTGCTTTTTGGCCCGAAAAGCGAACGTATTTCATATTTTCATCAAATGTAAGTTTGTAAAAGTAGATATAAATTAAATCAAATTATTTTAGTTAAAAATAACTATAATAAAGCAGTTTTTTGGTATACATGGTTTATTTATTGTTTTGTCGTTTTTTTCACGAAATATGTGCGTTTTAGACCGAAAAGCGAACAAATTCCATATTTTCATCAAATTTAGCTTTATAAAAATAGATAATGATAAAAATAAATTATTTAAATTAAAAATAACTATAATAAAGTATTTTCTCTGGTAAACATAGTTTATATATTGTTTTGTCGTTATTTTCACGAAACATTTGTGTTTTGGGCCGAAAAACGAACATATTTTCATCAAATTTAAGTTTATAAGAGTAGATAACGAAATGAATCAATTAATATAATTAAAAATAACTATAATATTTGAGTATGTTTGGTATACATAGTTTATTTATTGTTTTATCGTTATTTTCACGAAATATGTGCGTTTTGGGCCAAAAAGCAAACATCTTTCATATTTTCGTCAAAATTAGGTTTATAAAAGTAGATAATGATATAAATATATTGATTTAAATAAAAATAACTATAATATAGGAGTTTTTTAAGTATAAATAGTTTATTTATTATTTTATCGTTATTTTCACAAAATTTGTGCGTTTTGGGCCGAAAAACGAACATATTTCATATTTTCATCAAATTTAAGCTTATGAAAATAGATATTGATTGAAATAATTTATTTTATCTAAAAATAGCTATAATTACGCATTTTGTCTGGTAAACATAGTTTATCGCTATTTTCACGAAATATGTGCGTTTTGGGCCGAAAAAAGGAACATATTTCATATTTTTATCAAATTTAAGTTTATAAAAATAGATAATGGAAAAAATAATTTATTTTAATTATTAATTACTAAAATATATAAGTTTGCTTGGTATACATAGTTAATTTTTTGTTTTATAGTTATTTTTACGAAATATGTGCGTTTTGGGCCGAAAAGCAAACATATTTTACATTTTCATTAATTTTAAGATTATAAGAGTAGATAATGATAAGAATAAATTATTATAATTTAAAATAACTGAAATTATTGTTTTATCTTTATTTTCCCAAAATATGTGCGTTTTGGCCCAAAAAGAAAACATATTCTATATTTTCATCAAATTTAGGTATATAAAAGTAGATAATGATAGAAATAAATTGCTTTAATTAAATATAACTACAACAAAAAAATTATTTAGTATACTTAGTTTTCTTTCGGTTTTGTCCTTATTTTTACGAAATATGTGCGTTTTGGGCCAAAAAACAAACATATTCCATATTTTCATCAAATTTAGATTTATAAAAGTAGATATTGATAGAAATTGGGTTAATTTAATTAAAAATATTTAAAATATCAGGGTTGGTTTGATATACATAGTTTATTTTTGTTTTATCGTTATTTTCACGATATATGTGCGTTTTGGGCCGAAAAAGGAACATATTTCATATTTTTATCAAATTTAAGTTTATAAAAGTAGATAATAATAGAAATAAGTTATTTCAATTAAAAATAATTGTAATATCAAAGTTTGTTTGGTAAACATAGTTTATTTTTTGTTTTATCGTTATTTTCACGATGTATGTGCGTTTTGGGCCGAAAAAGGAACATAGTTCATATTTCTATCAAATGTAAATTTATAAAAGTAGATAATGATAGAAATTAGGTAAATTTTTCAAAAGTAACTATAATAAAGCATCTTGTTTAGTATATATAGCTTATTTATTGTTTTGTCGTTATTTTCACGAAATATGTGCGTTTTGTGCTGCAAAGAGAACATATTTCATATTTTAACCAAATTTAAGTTTATAAAAATAGATAATGATAAAAATAATCTATTATAATTAAAAATAACTATAATAAAGCAGTTTTTTTGGTATACATGGTTTATTTATTGTTTTGTCGTTTTTTTCACGAAATATGTGCGTTTTAGACCGAAAAGCGAA
>JAODGC010046262.1:10883-26644 GCA_027574925.1 Ecitoglossa quadriceps | reverse complement strand
ATAATTTGCAAGTTATTTAAACAAAACCAAAGCAAGATAAGGAACAATAAACAAGATATCAATATATTCAGCATATTTACATTGATTTTAGAAACAATACAAAATACCTAGTGCTATCTAGTAAATTCAATTGAAAAAACTTTTTATTTCCTTCAAAAACAAATGACGTAAGAGTAAATGAAGCAAATCCTGCCGTCAGGTTTTGTTTTTATATTTCCTTCAAAACCAAAAAATTGAACAGTAATGCACTATCAATATGGCCAACTACAAGCTGTTAATATTTTTGTTGTTGGAATGCGTGAAATTTGCTTTCCAGCAATTGGAGTTGCCTATAGTTGCAGATAATTTGCAAGTTATTTAAACAAAACCAAAGCAAGATAAGGAACAATAAACAAGATATCAATAAACTCAGCATATTTACATTGATTTTAGAAACAATACAAAATACCTAGTGCTATCTAGTGAATTCAATTGAGAAAACTTTTTATTTCCTTCAAAAACAAATGACGTAAGAGTAAATGAAGCAAATCCTGCCGTCAGCTTTTGTTATCATATTCCTCTGAAATTCAAAGGATGAAACAGAAATACACTGCCATTCTGGCCAACTATAGGCGATCCAGCACTTGCCTGAAACCAAGTGAAGCGCGGAAAAACATTTTCATACATAGAGCAACATTCATGATTGATTCATGATTCATCATATTATCATAGTGATATTTATATTTGTTTCTTCGTAGTCAATAAACTATATAAATATGTACATACACAATGAAATGCATAGTTTAGTATGTTCCATCATTGAAACAAACGAATTTCGATACCTGTCCATTGAATCAGAAGATAAAGAAGAAATAAATAACATAAACATGTGTAGAAAATATCTGCAAACTTATAATTTAGTTGAAAATATATAAATTCCGTACTCGTGCGTCGGACGTACAAATTGTCCAACATTTTGGCGAACAGTCGACGAGCAGCGTCGACCGAATTCAATACTGAATCAATCTACCCCTCCAACCCACCCGCCGAAAACGCTTCTGGCTGCGGTTTGCTCCTTGTAATGGTTGGTATCACAGGCAAAAAATAATAACCCAGTGAATATTATTTGATATTTCCCACGTCCACACACGTGAACATGGCAGTCGAACAGTGGTGAGAGATTGCAGTGCAATTGGGCGCCTCCTGCGAGCTCCCTGATTTCAAACACCCGCGTCTGGCGTTGGATTCACTGATAATAAATAACATTATATTTACATTGGTCAGATCTATGCTGACACGAGCCGGCCACTCGCATTTCCAAAGTCGCAATCATTTTGTTCATCAATTTGTAAGGTAAGTTCAATCCTAGTCGTCCACATTTGGGTACAGTAGTTACAAGAATGACACCGCCGTGCGACTTTACACTTGCCATGGTCAATCAGGCAAAGTAGGCACATTGATAACAATTAATCAGAAACGTACAAATGGAACGCTCAACGAATGATGTCTTAATTGGCGCATGAAATCGCAACGTATCAAAGTCAAAAGGATCATTTATCTACCACGCTTCCTCAATGTAACTGGGAACCAAAACGTTAATTACACTGTACAAAGTAGTCTACATTAGGATATAAAATTACTCATTTAACTAAATTACAGAATGTTACTGTTTTATTACAGTATTTACAGCAAGCACGAACAATCGCTCTAGTTGTGTGGTAGCACCGGTGGCGGCCACAGGGGGCCAATGTCAATTCCCTCACTAATCACGCAAAAGTTTCAGGCCACGTTCGTGCTGTAAGAAGGACTGGATAGCGCTTCCGACATCATCCAGCTCGCACAGTTTTCGGTAACACCCGCACTCGGCACGCGCGCGGCAATAGGAACATGTAACCGGAGGGACGTCCCCCACCCGCTCAGTAATAGGGGTAGCAGCTCCACGCCGTCGGCCACTCCTAGCTGCGCTTCGGCATCGGCGTCTTGCTGCAGAGCATGTACTTCAGCTGGGGCATGAAGGTGATGATTTGGCGCACTTCGACGAGCAGGATTGTGTCCGTGATGCTTTGGCATTTTCCATTTTCTAACATTACGTGCATCTGTGCCCTACAATTGAATAATGAATTGATGTTAATACGAATAAACTACCAACACACGGAATTGGAGTAGAAAACTTGTTTTGTTTTTGGCTTTTGAGTAAAACATTTAAATGTAACGCATGTCCTCTTTGTTATAGCCGACATTCGCAAGTTTGGTTGCATATGTTAAAATAACAGTTAACGGTTAACGTGCAATATTCGCCAAGTTTGTTGCGAAAAGTTGAAATGCATGCATTTTATTTGTATAAGAACAAGCAACAATTAGTAAATTGCAATCGATGTGTTTCCTCCATCATTTTGCAATGGTGCAACCAGTGGTAAGATTACATCACAAACTAAGATAAAACGCGCAAAAAAAAAGCATGTATCTAAAAGTATAGGTTATATTTTTGAGAAATTAAGAAGAGACTTTGCTTGTTCTTAAACGAAATGCATCGGCTTTTCTTCAAATGATTTAATCGTGATAAGAACACTACGCTACTTACGCATTGCATTTATAAAGCTCTATTCCCAACACATTGATAACCTGCTGACAAGTCTGCGCCGGCACATTGTTAAAAAGAAAGTCAACAATATCCTGAATGGTCACCAGCAACTCGCTGTACACGTAGGGCTTCATATTAATAGCGGGCAGAATCTTGCCTTCGATGATAGCCATGGAGAGCTTATAAGGAATGCTAGAGTCCACCGTACTCGCCGGCATCACCTTCCGGTGCGAGGCAATCCGACCATTTGTCCGCTCATCCTGCGGCCCCGCCGTTGACCGCACCGATTGCTGGTGCGCAGGCTGCTGGTTGATTATTTGGTGGTTGTTGGCACTGCAAGACACAAATTGCAATCAGTACACTGAAGCGTTCACCTGCTTACAACTGAAATTCGTACCATAAACTGAAATGAGAACCATTAATATGGGCATATTTAAACTACCGCTACACACAAGAGACTAGAATTATCTATCAACAAATAATATCAAAACAGAACTAGGTGGGAGCACTAAACTGCGGTAACTACCTAAGGTCGGCGAGGTCCGCCGTCGGCGGATACAGCGTTTGCAGGCCGCCGTTCATCGGCCGCACGGGGATGAGCGGCGGCGGCGGGTACTTGCGTATCGACGCCTGCTGCTGCCGCCCGTAGTTTTCGTTCATCAGCAGGTAGTTGGAGGCCGCGGTGGTCTGCGCATTCGTGTACGCCGCGGCCGGCCTATAATGAAAGTTGCTCTTTTAGTCCCAAACATACATACCCACAACCACTAAACCATCAAGACCATCCACAATTGACATGGACATAAACAGAAATGCAAAGCATGCACAGGATACTCGTACAACGTGCAACAATGGATGCGTATGAAACAGCCAAAATAATTATTAATTCAAAGAAAGTACATCAACAAAAAAAGTACCTAGGATCCTCATTTATCTTTCCGATCCTGAACCAAATAGATAAAACCTTAATTTTCAAGCAAAGAAAAATTACGATTCATCTATCTAATATACCTCTAACCCACTTAGATACATACTACCATCTTGATAGTCTCAAAATCAACTCACTAAAGCGAAAAACTCCTAACTAAAATTCCCCGAGAACTTTTCCTTGATCATACGTACTTTATTCTGTATGATATACGTTACAGTTTCAAGCCGAACTGAATTACAATTATTAGCACAACCAAAAAAAAAACTTGCGTTCATTCCTATGCATATATAATCGGACGATCGACTTGCTTCTGATGTGCCAATACATACAATATGAATAATAACAAGCAGCACAATTTTCAACAGATATCATATTTCATCTGCCAATGGCTTGGCGGGATGAAAATGATCGTTAGAAAAAGAAACTTCTTAGTTATATCCCATAGCAAGAAAAAACATTGAGATTGAAAGTGAATTAATAGAAGATTAGACCTCCTAATCAAGAATCCCTTATTTCCACGAATCATCTTCGTTAATATTAATCAAACATAAAAAGTATGTTCTTCAATCAAATTTTCAACAGCTTTTTAAATGTAAGTAGTGTTTTCTCAGAGCATTTCCCGCGACATTTGAATTCAATTAATATTAACATAAAATTATTTGCAAGTTAGCGTAAAGAATCATAATATGAGGTCGTCTGAAGTAGGGAAAACACAATAAAAACAAATTGCATAACGTAAGGTCATCCTAAAACCATCCACAACACTGCATATCAACTCACCAATCATCTTTGGCATATCCCGGATAACTAAATGCCAAAAACAATCATTACAACATTGTTACAATTAAAACGGTGGTATTGGCATAAATTGAGAAAAGAACGAATCTCAAGTTTCCAAGTGCATTTAGTGGTTTGAAATGAAAAACAAAAAAGCAGTGTTAATTCGGTGTAACATAAACGTAAGGTTACCAAACAATGTGCGTAATAAGTGTATTACGTTGAAAATATAATTAAATTTGTTAGTTGATAAATGAACAATATAAATTAGTTAATGTGAAATGGAACGTACCCAACGGTGGATCGCACCAACGGCGGTGGTGCGGCTGTATGACAACCATACGACCTGCTTGCTCTGGCACTCCCCGTGACAGAGCCATACGTGGCGCGATTTGTCGCCGCCGGCACCGTCCGCGCCGCCGTCGACTGATACGTCGGATGTGCGCCGATCGTCGTCGGGTAATTGTTATACATCGATGACATGAGCTGCGTGGCAGCTTGAGCTTGTTGTACCGCTCCAGTGCTGGGCGCCGGCGTCTTCTGCACCTGGGCAGGCTTGGGATGCGACAGCGGTGCGGTGGCGATCGGCGGGCCAACGGGCTGTCGCGTCCACTGACCCACCTGCGTCTGGCTTGAGTTCTTGTTCGTAATGAGGTACTGTGACTCGAGCATTTTCTGCGGCCAATAATCCTCGAACATGGTTCCAGGCGGGAAATAGTTGCGGATGTCTTCCACGCTTATCACCGAGCAGGAGTCGTGCGCGAAGAGTTCATTGCGGATACCCTGCACCTTACAGCAGAATTTGAGGTACGACAGGTCCCAGCCTTCGAGTTTATTCGCGCGCAGCTTGAGATTATCGGTCTCTCCTTCAAAGTAGAAGAGTGGGACATACTTGACTCCCTTGTAGATCGTATAAGGGACGACAGATTCTTTATTAATGCGAATGAACCCACATCGGTCCAGGGGATTCGAACTGCCGTTCACCAACTTCGAGTAACAAGCCTCCAGGAAGTTGTAGAACTCAACTGCGTCACTTAGACGTACTATGAGATCCTCGCCAGTGAACCGATCTCTGCCATACAGGGAATCACAGTGGGTGAAGTTGATATCATTGAACAGCCTCGCCTCTGTATCCGAGATGTAGTAACTTCGAATGCAGGTGCAATTGTAGATATCCTGGTGGAGGTAGGAGAGGAATTTCTCAAGTAGCTTCATCTCCACCATCCGCACCGCGCAATATTTGTCATCGGCACCTCGGAAGATGTACGGAATGTGAATTTTGCCCAGCGTCGTCCATCCAAACTGTCCCTTCTGTGATCGCTCATCCACCGCAGCTTTCTCGCCAGCTGGAGGCGTCTCCGCAGCTGGAAACGCTTTATTCTTGCCATTGCTTTTGATATAGCCCAGAATGGTGTTCAGACCCGCTCTGTTTATGCTAGCAATGGATGCATTCGAAGCCGGCTGCTTTGCCTTATGTGCTTCGGTTAGCTTTGCTGCGAGCTCGTTGATCTCGGCGTCGTCCGGCCGCTCTTGTTTCACAGAGTTCATTGTAAATATCGTCTAAAACGGAAGAATTGTATCAAAGTTGAGCATTTGCAAAAGGCAGAACGTACAAACGTACGTCCTGAAAGGCCAGAACACTTCCATGCAAGCCCTCCAACAACCTGGTGCATCATTTCTAGGTTACTTACCTATCTAAATTCAGTCCTACATAATAACAAATTCACCACGCTCGTAAAGCATTAACAACACCGGCGCATGAGGTTGCGGTGAATAGTGCTGACATCGTTGTTTATTCCGACTCGCCGCAATAAATGTCTGTTGTTGTTTGGTCCCTCCAAGCACTTGTTGTTGTACAGCGGCGGCCTTCTCCGAGACGCTCTGGATAAGTCTGCCAGGTTAAGGCGCTTTCGCGACACTGCTGATTACAAGCTTGACCTAGTGCACACTTTCGACGCTGGCTGGCCAGCCTCAGCACAAGGCGCACGATCACAACACCTGCAGCACGTCACCAGCGTGCAAGCAGACGCTCTCGGCCGAGTAACGGACGCCGCTGGCGGCCCGCAGAGCGAATTGTTCGGCGAGCCGTGCGTTTCGTTGGCAGCCGAAGCTCTCGATCCTCTCGGCGGTCGGCGAGTCTTCGTCGTTGGACGCGACCGCCAAGCACAACATTCGCTGCGCGCACACGAGAGCTGGACGTGCGTATCGAGTCCAGCGGTCTATCAGCAATCTACAGTGCGCAGACTAAAAAGCGCGCATTGCAAGCTGTACACACTGGAGGCCGAAGTGATGCCAATTACGCTCCGTACACACAATCACCTCTTCGCGCACGCTGCCGTTGCTCGCATCTGACTGCTGTCTCGCGCGCGTTTGTCGGAAAACTCGACGATCGCGCAACGCCGCGAACACACTGTAGGTTAGGTTAGACACACATACCAACGTGCGAAGGTACTCACACTGGCGAACCTGCGGACGCGCAGCGCATGCAATGCATTTAATTTTAGTTCGCAACATGGCCGCCGTGCTAGTTTTCTAACCAATCCGGTGCGCCGGCCGCGCGCTGTTTGACAGCGCAACGGTGCGATGACGTCGAGGGGATCCCTCGCCAAGATCCCTCGCTTTTGGGTCTCACGGAAACCAACACAAGCGCGTGCGCCTTGCGGCATGCCGCTCTCCATCCACACCAAACCAACACATCGCCACCCGCGTCAAGGACATGCATTGGATCCGGGGTTTCCCAGCTGTCCCTCACCCTAGGCCATTCCGCCCGAGACCTACACTAATTACCTCGCTTGCCTAATCTTACAACCCTGCTCCCAGAGCCGTTCCCGCATCTCGCATCCATCTACCTGAGGTCGTTTAGTTTTTCCTCGCTTCGCAATGGCTCGCTTCGCTTTTGTTTATTCGGTGCAAACACATAGGTTGCGCATGCGCCGCATAGCGTGCTGTCCCCTTCCCTTGCGCATTCCGCCGTCGTAAAAAAATGCACCAACACCAACGGAAAACAGGTTTCCTCCATGTGTAGGTGCAATTTAATGGGTTTTAATGGCAAGCGTTGACCTCGGATTTGCTAAATCCATGCGGCATAATCCACGGAAATTTACTGGCAATTTACGAAATTCGCACCACACAGCCCATTACATAACTGCTCTATTTTCGCACACCATCTATGCATTGATTCGCACACCTCTCATCATTTTTGGCGATGGTTCACCCGTTTATTTCGAGCACCTGGCCCAGCCGGAGCTCTGTAATCAGCGGAAAAGCGGTGTTGCCCATCTAGCCATACATCATAATTCGTATCAACATGCAGAGGATGAAGTGGAAAATCTAAAAAATTCACCCATGCCCCACCCACGGCGCATCTGCAGCTCATGCGCAATGGACGGGCGGCGAGGAATAGGTGAACCCCTCTAGGCGCTTATTGCTCGAGCCATCCACAATGGCGGCGGCTGATAGCGCGTGGAGAGCGTCTGCAGCGCCGCCGCTTCTCGGAAAACTCAGCCGGTGTGAGTCACACACGCATACAACGACGCCGACCATTCAAGCGCGCTGCTCGCCCGCGGTACGCGTGCGCCACCAACACGCTCGCAACAAGTGGTTGTGTTGGTGCGTTGAGCAACAATGGGCATTAGTAACAGGCGCTCGTCCATCACGCCAATGTTCGAATGTGGCCTAGACAGCTGGATGGTGTGGTGGCCATCTAGTGGTACATACTGCAAGCACAGCAACATCGACTACGCTGGATGAATGCACACACGCGCGGAAAACAAGTAGGTTTTGACAACTGCGACGAACGGGATCGTGCGAACCCAGTGTATGCCTGTGTGTTTCGCTGTGCGACGGGAAGGAGGATTATCACTCGCGCGCACGACTTCGTAGCCGGCGCTTGGGACGCGTAGACGCGATTGTGGTGTGAGCACGTTTGTCTGCACGCCTCCAGTAGAAACAACTACATCAGTTTCGACGCAAGGTATTAATCGAAGACACATCCTGCACGTTGCACACGAGGGCTCTTGTCCTGGACAATTGGAATTCGCGCGTGCAACCTAACCAAGTCGGTGCTCGGTGTTCTCTACTGTGCCAGCCATGTCTGGAATCGCGGCCGCTCGCCTCGCCGAGGAACGTAAAGCCTGGCGTAAGGATCATCCGTACGGGTACGTCGCACGTCCCAGCAAGGGCCCCGATGGCGCACTTAACCTCATGAACTGGGAATGCTCCATTCCCGGCAAGCGCGGCACGCCGTGGGAGGGCGGCCACTATAAACTCCGCATGATCTTCAAAGACGACTATCCCAGCAGCCCACCGAAGTGCAAATTCGAGCCGCCGCTCTTCCATCCGAATGTCTACCCCTCAGGCACGGTGTGTCTGTCTCTGCTGGACGAGGAGAAGGACTGGCGACCGGCGATCACCATCAAGCAGATCCTCCTCGGCATCCACGACCTCCTCAACGAGCCCAACGTCAAGGATCCCGCACAAGCAGAGGCCTATACTATTTATTGCCAGAATAAGCTCGAGTATGAGAAGCGCGTTCGAGCCCAAGCGCGCGCCATGAGCCAGATGGACCTGTAGAGTATTTTGCAGCACAATGTGGCGCGCACCACGTTTCTCTATGTGTTAAGTCCTAAGTTAGTTGTACATGTCTGATCCAAATCCTAAATTATTTCACTGGGCCTGGAGTTGTAATCATGTGACTCATATACCCACAACCCTGTGTTGTGGCCACAGGTTAGATGTTCTGGAGTTAGAAGGTTTGTTATCTCAGTGATGTGACATTTTTATATGAACTTGAACGTGATTGTTATCAGAACGCATCTGTAACGATCGCAGTATGCAAATTGAGTTTAGTTTTCTAATAAATCGGTTTAAAATCAGCTCTTGGGTTGAATACCACCTTATTTTGATGATATTTACCATGTAATTTGTAATTTTAAATAAAATATTTATAAGAGCAATTCGCTCACTGCTGTTGACTTCTTAAACTGCTATCACTGCACTTTATTGTGCAAACAATGCAGCATCATGCAGACGTAAAACAAAAGCCAATCGCTAGGTGAGTTGCCTACCTTAAATGTCACCTTAATACCGAATGTCACAAATACCAAGGGCAGTGTCAATTTGACAAATAGTAGAAAACATTTGCACTGCAACCGATAACATGTATGTGGTTCAGGTGAAGTAACATTTACTAATCTTGCGCTCTTATTAGCGTACTATTTTTTATTATTTAAATCGCATTGTATTCATTTTGCAATGCCTGTTTGGAAACACCCTGTATGCTTGATTTCGTTAGTACTGCGCACGCGTAGTTTGTTTGAGCGTGGCCTTGACGTAGTTGGTGAGATTTTATGCTGTGTGGTACAAAGTCGGTCTTCTTCAGGTGCAACCCATTGGAGTGCTTCAACCATTTGCGGTGTTTTAACGAGAACACTCGGTTTTGCCTCCTGCTTGTGCAGCCGCCACTGTCGGCATTGCGATCATTGCAATGCGTGTATTGGTGTGGCCGAGCCATGGACTGGCGTCACACCAACAGCACACAGGTAATAATTGAAGTACTTGGCGTGCATTGCGCTTGGTGGGCTTCGACGTCGTCGTCGTGAGTGTGTTGGTACCGCGCAGTAGCGCCTCTGTCCCCATACATGCGCAGCGTGCCAGTGGTGCTGGGGACCGTGCGCGCTCTGTTTTCGCCTTTACTAGGTATGAGAAATACAAGTAACGTGCGCATCGTCGGCGCCGCTGTTTGATCCGCACCCGCTCGCACTTCGCCCGTTTCGCACGCATCGTCTGCACATTAAGCCGATGGTGGTGTGAGCGTGCGACTCCCGCAGGATCGTGTTGTGCAGCCAGCGCACCGACTCGCACCAGCCCCGCACCATGGACTCGGAGGAGGAGACGTACGACGACGTCGACTCGGGCAACGAGTCCAGCGGCGACGATGCGATGGACTTCGCCATGGAGGTCGAAGTGTCCGGCCATCGTGAGAAGCAGAACGACTCGGATGACTATCCGTACGAGGTGCTCTCCACCGAGGAGATCGTCCAGCATATGGTCGACTGCATCAAGGATGTAAATACCGTGGTTGAGGTTAGTCTCCTATTCGTCGTGGCTAAAAATACGCGCATTGTTTGGCTGATTTCGTCAGTGCGCCAATAACTCGTGGCCTACAAACAGTCCTTCCTGATAGATTTCACTACGTCCGTGCTCATTGCGCGATGCAAGCTGATGGTTGAGAAGGTGTGCTGATCAACAACTTGATGAACTCACATGCAGCACACATTTGCCGCAATTTGTTATGACATTGGCAACTTGTCCTTGATTCACCTGCCTGCCTACTAATATAGCAATACTTCCTCTTTTAGATTCCTGCTACAACTACTAGAATATTACTTAATCACTTCCGATGGGACAAGGAGAAACTAATGGAGAGGTTTTTTGATGGGGACCAAGAACAGCTGTTTAAAGATGCTAAAGTGGTGAATCCTTTTAAAAATATTTGCTCCCAAGTTATCGTGAGTATCAATTATGCTAAGCATATACTGGCATACAAGCATCAGTCTAATTGGCTTTATTTTAGCCTAGGAAATTGTCAGCTGGTACAGAAGAGTGTGAAATATGTTTTATTGTTTTCCCATGTCCAGTAAGTAGTCATAATATCTTTAACAAGCTGGGTAATCCAGAAACAACTGATTCACTTGCTTGTTTTGTTTTTGTAGCATATGACTGGATTAGAATGTGGACACAGGTTTTGCACGCACTGTTGGTGCGAATATCTTACGACGAAGATTATGGAGGAAGGTGTGGGACAGACAATCGCGTGTGCTGCGCATGGATGCGATATCCTGGTGGACGACGCGACCGTGATGCGGCTAGTTAAGGACTCCAAAGTTAGGCTTAAATATCAGCACCTTATTACGAACAGTTTTGTAGAGGTAGGCAACTAAAAATACCACTTTCACGTTTACAAATGCTAAAGTTGATAAAAGTACATTTAAACAAGTTACGAGAAGTGATCGTGCTAAATATTGGGTATTATAGTTTGCTGTTGGAGAGAGCAAGTTTTTTTTTGCATAGTTTATATTTGTTAGGAGTTTCCGGTGCGTATATGACAGTTGTGGAAGTTATGCAACACAATTTGCTAAGTTAATTTGAGGTTAAAAGGTAAAATTCTTCTAGTTTAATTTGATTTTTGTTGAAAATACATTATTCTTATATTTGTAAGTGGCCAATAGCCTTATTCGTTAAAAAGTAACAGTTTCGTAGTTGATATTTTTAGGATTTTTTTTGAATGGTCTTTATAATGAGTATAACAATATATCTTTTTTTTTTTCAGTGTAATAGATTATTACGATGGTGCCCATCTCCAGATTGTAGTAATGCCATCAAAGTCCAATACGTGGAGCCTCACCGCGTCACGTGCAAATGCGCACACACCTTTTGCTTCGCATGCGGCGAAAACTGGCACGACCCCGTGAAATGCTCACTCCTGAAACTGTGGATCAAGAAGTGCGACGACGACTCAGAAACTAGCAACTGGATAGCAGCCAACACTAAAGAATGCCCACGCTGTAATGTGACCATCGAGAAAGATGGCGGCTGCAACCACATGGTATGCAAAAACCAGAATTGCAAAGCAGATTTCTGCTGGGTTTGCCTCGGCCCCTGGGAGCCTCATGGGAGCAGCTGGTACAACTGCAATAGGTACGACGAGGACGAGGCTAAAGCAGCGCGCGATGCCCAGGAGAAGAGTCGCTCGGCGTTGCAGCGGTATTTGTTTTACTGCAATCGTTATATGAACCACATGGCGTCGCTCAAGTTCGAGCACAAGTTGTACGCGTCTGTTAAGGAGAAGATGGAAGAGATGCAGCAGCACAACATGAGCTGGATTGAGGTGCAGTTCCTCAAGCGTGCTGTGGACATTTTGTGCCAGTGTCGCCAGACGCTGATGTACACGTATGTCTTCGCCTACTACCTGCAGAAGAACAACCAGTCTGTGATCTTTGAAGAGAACCAAAAGGACTTGGAGAGTGCCACCGAGAAGCTCTCCGAGTATCTGGAGAGGGATATTACGTCTGAAAATCTCGCTGATATCAAGCAGAAAGTCCAAGATAAATACAGGCAAGGAAACATTCATGCTTCTAGCAGATCGTTGAAATAGCTTTATTTCTTTTTTGTACTGCAAGCTGATTTTTATTCTGCCACGTCAAACTAATTGAACACACTTTGTTTTATTCGGTAGTTTTGGATCATGCAATGCCGAACTTGAAACTAACTTAATTTAATATTCTGTATGTTTGTTGTTTAGATATTGCGATGGTCGGCGTAAAGTCCTCCTCGAGCATGTCCACGAAGGTTACGAGAAGGAGTGGTGGGTGTACAACGTGAACGAGAAGATCTAGTCCCTAAGCGAAACTAGCCGTAGTTACCTCATCGATTAAAGATATTGATTAAGCCGTTTGTATAGCGTCCTCACGACACAGTGACAACCGCGAGTCGAAGGGCCGTGCAAACAATGCCGTACTGTACTTATGACTTCAACCTAAACGGCACGGCTCTTTCGAAGCAAACGCGCATCGATGTCGACAGTCCCTCTTCGTTGGTTGCCCCAAATAAGAATCGCTTCGAACATTTCCTACCACCCACACTGATTTTAAACCTAATTTTATCCATTTCTCTACAATTCTTCAGCATGAACGTGGCCCATCAGTGTGAACTATGTGATATACTAAATGGCAAGCAAAAGTAACTTATTCCTAATTGGCTTGGGGATTTGCGATGAATCAGTTTACTCATATTGTTACTTGCACACAGGGTTCTTATACGATAGCAGCAGCTAACATTCGATGTAATTTGTCAGCATGTGAAAGAATTTCCTGTAAACACCACCCTGTTCGGCTCGCTCGCGGTGTCCGGATCTCATATCACGAACGGCGTCGTCGGAGCGCGAGGCAAACCTCCAGTGATAATCGCTGTGTAAAGCTGTACATTGCTCTCCTACACTCCCTACTCGTAAACTTAACGCATACAATAATAACAAGCAGTAAAATATAACATGGCCAAAAAAAAAAAAAATCGATGCTTCAGGTAATAATGCTGTTCATTTGTTTGCGATGTGCGCGCAAACCAAATGTAGAAGCGAATCGATTTGTTAGTTTTCTTTTTTTAACAATGGAAATTTCTATGTAGTTAATTAGAAGGGTATGTTGTGTATTAAATTAAGGCCAGCCTGCCGTGTGATAAACAATCGATTGACCATTCACACAGCGGCGCAACAACGTCTTTTGTGAGACTGGCGCCAAGAAATTGTTTATTATTTTATTATTATTGCGATGTAGACAAGTTAGAATATTTATATATATTCTATATGATTAAATTTGTTTTTGGATAATGATGTGAATGCAGTTGAAGCAATTGAGTGCGAATTGTCGTAGACATTGAAACCAATGCTACTTGATGAACCTACGGAAATGCTTGTAAAAACGAACATGACGTTTCTAAGAAACCGAGTCATGCCCATGAGGAAACGCAAAAAGAGAAAACAAATGTAGAGATTATATCTATTTTTAATATCGAGAACTAAGATGATAACGGTGAATAATTAGTTGTAGACAGATGCAGATTGTACATATGTTGAATTGGTTGGTTTTTTGATGATAAAATCATGTTTCATTATGGTTGATCTATATTACATGGGAAGAAATTTACGTTGTGAAGCGAGAATTCATTAGCGCCATTTCTATTTAAAGGCAAATTAACCTTATTCTTGATGAAGTAAAAACGTGATCAAAGAGAGATTTAGGACTATAATTGCCCAGTTGAGTATGGTCTTGTTTTAGTGCTATGATATTGGCAATGTTTTCTGAAAAGCAATGAAACACAAGTAAATTAAGCTTAATGGTCTCGATGGCGTCAGAATGAACATAATTTACTGTTGTACATTATTTGTAACACACGCCAACATGGCAGTTTGAGCAATTGCACCAATTGATTGCAGTTAAATTCATCATCCGTTCTATACAGCTCTTTCTTGAAATAATTAGAAAATGTGTGTTAAACAGCGTGAACTTTTACTTGCGTTTCTACTTGTTAGAACACATTGTATAAAATTGTATTTGACTTTATTTTTAGAGGAAGAGTTGCACGTTCAGTCGCTGCTAGTGTCGTGTAGGTTGTGTAATGCATTACGATGATGTTAAATTCAACGTAAAACTTTTGTAGATACGTTGGGATTTTGTATTATTGTTAAATCTCAACAACGTGTTACTATTACTTTCGGTTTTGTTTTTTATACTCATTTTTAAAGGGTGCCATCTCTCCGAACTAAGCCAAACTTATATAAATGGTATGTGCAGAATTTTGCAAGAATGAATAGTTGCAGAATTGTTTTTTTCCCTACGAAACACAAGAGGTCGCTGAATGTATTCTTTTAAAAAATTGAAAATATTTTTACAATAATTTTTTTATTACATTAACAAATAGCAATCTGCTCAGATTTATTTATGCTATAAACAATCAAAAGTATTTCCATACAATGCAACGTTGAAGCAAAAATTTAGAACGACTAAAAAAACTTTTGTGCATTAAGCAGGCTATAAATCTAAAAGTGGTATTTTGAAAATTCAAATTACTGAATCAGAGTTAGTACCATTCAATCCTGACCGTATAATTTATTCATCAGAGTAAAATACGAAAAGGCATTCCTTATTATCTGAGAAAACAAAAGAACTAGAGATTATATTCCACTAGCTCTAAAATATACTCACAATTGAGTAGGACACCAAGTCTACAGCCGCAATTTTCCCAGCTGTGATTTTCGATGGACGTTTTGCACGTTCCATTATCAGGATAATTGTCTTCCGCACTTTATTACCGGATTTCGTCCAGTCTGAAAAGTAGGAAGCTTTTCCAACAGCTGAGCTCTACAAAGAAATCAAAGGTAATTACATTACCATTGCATTAGAAATAGCCAGGAGTGGCGAATATTAATTACTTGGTCGTAGACTTTATCACCGAATAAACAATAGAGGACTAATTGTTGGAACAGAGCGATTATATAAATAACCAGGTATATCTTTATAACCTGATTATCTTCTAACTGAAACAAAAATAACGCAGCAATTGTACTGATGATTGGAAAGATTGTAATTGTATTCATATTTGTCTGCGATTGGCGAAGGAAGGCGTTTTTTAACAGAGAACAGAGCCAGGGGATTCTCAATCAATCCTAAACATTTGGTTAGGTCGGTGGATTGCTTCATACTCATGCAATTCAACAAATTAATAAAAGTTGGGCTTTTGAATAAAACATTCGTCCACAGATGGCGCACTAATAAGAAGGAATTCTTAATGGACTCCAAAATTAATTTGGTATATTTTTCTACATACAACGTGACTTTGTATGTAAAAGCAAGATAATCTACACAGTCAATTTGTATAGTATTGTAGTTATTTAGCAATCCATAAAATATTAGATAACAAAATACAGACGCCATCTTACAA
>JAODGC010046262.1:0-10783 GCA_027574925.1 Ecitoglossa quadriceps | reverse complement strand
AGTCAATTTGTATAGTATTGTAGTTATTTAGCAATCCATAAAATATTAGATAACAAAATACAGACGCCATCTTACAATGCAAGAATGTATCGGAGTATTCAATATAAATGCTAAGATCCTGTTATGTTAACTTCTCTGTAGCATATGAAAGCGGACAAGCTTTTCTTGTATTGTCATTGTTCAAGAGGTGGCGCATAAGGCACACAACCAAAGCAATTTGCTTCGTCATTTGGAATGAAGTTAGATGAGTTTAATACATGCTAAATTATGATTCTTAATTGATCATGCACCATACGCGGTTTATGGTCATCGTTTGAGTGGTCTCTACGCAAGTTAAATAAAAAATCAGAGATAACCTAAAACAAACTAATTATTGCTAGGACTACACCTTGCGCCATCTACCAAGTGTGAGATGATTTACAATAAAAGCTTATTTTATTTATCCTTTTCTTATGTAGTACTCTTGATCGCAATGCGTGGGACCCCAATGATCATTATGGCTAATGAACCCTCCAAAAGAAAAATACATACCAATAGTTGAAAGCAAGAATTACAAATACCTAATAGACTTGTTGTAAACTGACACAGAATGTGATAGGAAAAGATATCTTCGACATCATTCACCACACTGGAAAACAATTAATAATTTACGGATTCCTTGTTGATATTCATATTTGGTTGAACGAGTTACTCGAGTATTTTCAAGTGATGTTGCACACATTCGGTTAAATACTTATTAAACGTCGCATCCAATTCCTCATCCATATCTGGCTTGTCATTTACCTCACCCTTGTTGATTGCCTCCACATCCTTCCCAGCCCATGCCCTGGAATGCTTCAACTTCTCTTGCAACACTTGAAATTGTGAGCCACAGAAAGACACCAGCGACATCACAAGCACATCGCTCGTGCTATTGCTCAGGCAAACGCTAGCCAGCACACAGGTCTGATAGACATGAAACGCAGTGAACCAATTGCCCAGTTCAAACCATGAGAATTGTATTGTCATCGTATGTGTGAAGAATAGATTCACCAATGCGAAAAGCACCATGTTGCAAACCATGAATTGAAAGAGAGCACCCAGCAACTTGGTCAATTTATTCTCTCTCTCTACATGAACCTCACACACTTTGGGGAAATGGTGAAAGACGGGATCTTGCAATTTCACCATTAGTTTATTGAAAACTGGCTTCTTCAACTCCATTGAGGTTCGCTTGAAGATCCATGAGGAAAAGGACATCATGATGGATAGCAATGAAGTCAACTCTTTATACTCTTTGTTCCTGCTTGTTTTGAACAGCTCACCCCAGAGAAAGATTTGCAAGGATGCATCCAGAGTCCAGGTGAAGTAGGTTCGTAGTTTGTACCGCATTGGTGCATTGGGATATGACCAAACGCCTGTAATTAGCAACAGGCGTCTGGAGTAGTGGATCAAGTCTAAGACTTGCACACCTTTCGTCTTCTTCGTCTGCCCCATGGTGACTGGAATGAAGCCAGCTTTGGATTTTGTATTTAAGTAAATTGTGTTGCAATGGGAAATTCGTCTGAGGCGCTTATAGGTCGTTATAATTTTTATGCTAATTAGCTGCACGAAAGTGATGGTCATTAATAGTGTTTTTAGTCGAAAGCATTTTTCTTCTATGCAATTAGACAGCATGTGGTTATCTAATTATTTAATTATGGTTCACACAATTACGTGTACAATCAAATACTGATTGTCTTGCAGAATGTGCAACCTTGAATGTCCTAAATAATACATTGCTAATTATAGCTGTAATTGAATGTGCAATTATTTTTGAGTCTAGCTGTGAATATTTCATGCAATGAGATTGTGAGGTGTAAAAGCAGGTGGTTTGTATGTTATTTAAATCCATAAATATTCTATAGCTGGATTAGTAAATAATCGCACAGGAACAATTTTGCATTTTGCTGACCTTGGCGGAGGACTCTAGGACCTTACCATTCAAGCTATGAACATACTAGATATATTAGATTGGGTTGAATCTATCTATCGATACACATCATTTAGTTTAACATATTATGATTGAGTGTTTTGTTAATTTGATTCCAGAAGTATTTGATATTAATTCTATTAGTATGACATTTAAACGTGTTTGGTGTGTTGCCTACTTCAGAATGTCAACGTGTCAAATACAAGTATTTGATGTGAATCAAGTAAATCTAGAATTAATTTACCTCAAATGGGATATATTTATTTAGTACTATTTAAATATATTAAATACAAATTACATTTGAATTACCAAATTGAATCAAAAGTGCCCTAACCTTAACTTTAATCCCAACCACGCCAAAGTAATCAACAATATATTCTACTTTATTGCCATAAGTTGGCATAAGTACTTGGATACTTCTGACACAGAAGTAGATACTTCGGTATACTGCCTTCTTCAATTTGACAGTATATATAAGATTAACAATAGTAGTCGTAGAGGTTTATTGAATAGCTTTAGGTTTTTCATTTACTGTTTCTTGTTGAATTGTTAAAGTGATAGAGTTGTTCTTATGTTGGTACCTGAAAGGGAGTCATTTATTAAATAGTTTACAAACAACTTGCTGGAAAACTATTGGTTGATGAAAAACTATTAAAGAATATTACTTTGTAGTTACAGAACTAGACAGAACCATTGTTGGTAAACCACAAATTCTTCTAGTAATATATCTTAATCAATAACTATTTTAGGGTTAATGTAAGATCAATGAGAATTAAGTTTGAAATTGAACAATTGTTGACATGTTGCAAAACATGTCAACGGAAAAATTTTGTGCCGAAAGACAAGTATTCTTAAATAGATACTAACTATATTTTTTTCTAGCCTAATAGTTTCTTTTTCGACCTCACTTTGTAATTAGATCTAAGATAATTAGGACTGCTTCCGAATTGAGGTTAAATTTAATCCAATTATAAACTGTCGAAAAACAAGTGGCGGAAAGTTACGCCTAGTAGAAGAACAGTTAGGTTATGATAAAAATTAAATACTTTAATTTATAGTTTCAAAAGTTAAATCAAAATTCATCAATTTTTTCACGCCTCGGGAAATTGTTCTTAGCGACGAAACTAGTAGGGCTAGATAAACAGCAAGTAATTTATTTTATAGCTAAATAGTTATTCCATCTATTGATTTTATGCAATTACTTCTGAATTAATTAGAAATATTTCAAAATTGAAACCAAAATTGGTCAAGTTGAAAAATTTTGTAAAACATGTGTTGGAAAATTGTCTTTGGCACAAAAATTATTATACTTAGATTAAAGTTAGGTACATTATTTGATTGCCAAATAGTTGCTCTATTCACTAGTTTCATATAGTTGCTACTGAGTTAATTAGAAATGCCTTAAAGTTGGCAAATTTTTTGAATTTTAAAAAATATCTGTCAAAAAATTGCTTTTTGCGAGAAAAATATTATGTTTAGACAAATTGTATTTTATTTTATTACTAAAGAGTTAAACTATATTTTTAATATTGACCTAAGTGCAAAATATTTATTTACTTATTTGTTACTTGATTGTCAAGTAAAGTAAAATATGTTTATGCTATCAAAGTTGAAATAAATTCTTTTAGCGGTTTTAATTTCTAGTCAATTAAAACTTTGTAATGTAATTTTATTTCAATTAAAAACTTTTTCTATGTAAGAATAAAACTTTGTTGATATTCTGTTCTCCTAGTAAAAGTAATATATATATATTTTTTTATGATAATTTTTGCTTCAAGAGTTTACAATATAACATTGAAATTGAAGTTTTGGTATTAGGGATACAGAATATATTAGGAGGTTTTAATAGAATTTTTTTTATCTCTTAGTATCTTCTGTATTCCTGGTAAGAAAAATCCAGATTTAATGTTAAACTTTCAAACTAATTTACCGTTATAATTCAAATGAGCGCCCTCTTGTCGTGCCAAGCCAAACTTAAATACTAAAATATTTTTAGATGATGTAGAATTCTACAAATAAGTAGTTACTCTATTGCAGTCAATTCTCTGAACGTAAGAGGTCGCTAACACAATTGAAAACCAAATGTTTAATTTATTGTAAATTTTAAATTTCCATTATAACATAGTGCTAATTCCACTTACCTAATGTTATAATTTCATAAACTAAATAAATAAATACAGTTATTTGTGATACTATTTAATCAAACAACAATATACAATCTTTCAAATCAAAAACCAAGCATATCATAAACAATGTCTTATTTGTTGATAATAACAGTCTCAAATAAACATCCTCTTAATTTATCAAAGCATATAGCTGCCCATAGCAAGCTCTATGAAACGCTGCTCCGCATAAAACCCACTCAGAGACGCAGTAAAAATATTGGCCACTTCCGAGGAAAGCTGCTGAATTATCTGGTATCTATAAATAAAATGTGCTCCGCGTCACCCCTTAACGCGCCGTCGACGCAAGAAACGTCGACATGCGTCCAAACCCGGCGGTAGGCAGCGTCGCGATGCTAGCGACGCCCTTCCAAACTAGAACCAATCCAAGTGGAGTATTGCATAGCGGAAAGGCAGCACAATTGCACCCTTGTACCAATGGGGGCTGGGAAAACGGTGGTGGTCACCATGGCGACTAATAAGTGCCAGCAGACAGATAACTCTACTTCTAGCCGCCCCAGCATCTGAATCGTTTGGCCTCGAAACTAAGTTGCGTGAGTTACTGTGAACAAGCGGCGGCCGGAATGGTGTTTGCTCTTGAGTAATCAGCGATTGAGTTATCAGAAGAGGTTAGAGATTCCAGTGATCAGTGTCCGAATCGTAATAATCATAAGTAACAATTAGAAGTAGAGCCCAAAGGCAGTGTTGGAAAATGGATAAATTAACTCAATTTGTGTCTAAGTCCTTTTGCATGGATAACAATAATACACTCGGTAGTATCCTGGCTGAAACCGGAAGTATACCAGAGAACACAATTAAAAGTGAGGACGTATCAGATAGCCCGTTGCTGATCTCCGAAGAGATCAAAGCAGATTCGATCCAAACCTATACTAACCCTGAGAAAATCGAGAAACCGCTAGCTACGAAGCCAGCAGCTAAAAACTGGTTAATATCGAATGATCCACCTACACCTAGACCAATCACCTCCACTCATGGAATGGACCTGTCCTTGAATCATGCTTCCAACGTGATCTACACGTCAAGTCTGATCCTGAATCAGACTCGATTCGAACCGTTGATTCTGGGCAGCAATCCAGGCCTCTCCCAGAATGTGCCAAAACAGGAAACCGCAAAAACATGGTTTGATGTGGACGGAATGAAGAGTTCCCGGCCGCCGTCGGCTGCATCAGCAACGGGTGAAACCAAGCACAGCTTTCGATCTGCTTCCTCTAGCCCGATTGACCTGGAAGACTCCAAGTCATGTCCGGACGTGGAAAAACCAGATATGGATGATGATGATGTTGAGAAGAAGGAGCAGTTACATCTGCCGCATGATGGTGAGAAAGAGAAGGAATTGTGTAAGTTGTTTATTTTTAGACGTAGGAATAATTTGTGCCAACTTTCCACCCCATTTAATGTTGCCCGTACGATCATCTGACAGTTTGGAATTGTTCGTGCAGCTTGTTCATATAACGACAGTTAATTTGCGCGTTTGGAGCAGTGGAAAGTAAATGTTGCAATGATGGCGCCCCGGTGTGCGACAGCCCCGCGAGGCAAACAATTACCATAATTATTTTCTTAATTACAGCCGTGTGCTCAGAGACGGTGTAACCCCTTGTTGTCAAGAGATGCGCAAAGTTTACGAGTGTGTCGCGTCTTCAATGTTAAGACGACGGCACGAAACGCGAAATGTAATTAATTACCGTGAGGGAAAATGTGAGGGTCTGTGATTAAGATGGGATGAATAACTCTTTTAAGTAATTAGAAAATTTTAAGAGGTGGAAAAAGTGTGAAATGGAAACAAGGATTTATTCTTATCCAGAATACAGGTTTTCTTTGTGCAAATTGATAATATCAATTATAATCAGATAAACGATTAGGCACAATTAATAATAATGTTTGTTCTGAACATTTTAGTAAGAGGTATAAGTGTAAAATTACATAGGTAGAACATGAATTATTATTCAAAGATATGATTTTTCAACAAGAATTCATAAATAGATTGGTGTAGCATATGCAACCAAATGTGCATCAAATTTAAAATTTTAATTTTGATTGAGGTATAAAAGCAATTGTTGTTGCTTTGTTTTTGTGTGCCAATGATTAAAAATTTATAGTATATTTTGTAAGGAAATATATGTTTTATTTATTGATCTAATTAGAACTATAGCAAATTTATAAAAAAGTTAACAAAATGAGAAAGAGTAAAGTGTAGAGTAAATGCATTATTCATATATATTGCTTACAATAAACAATATTAAGCTGCTCGTATTATATAAATACATATTTTTATTTTATTTATATAGAGTTTTTGTGTTGAAAATAAATTTTAATTTGTTTGTGTTCAACTTGTTTCCTGTCATTTTTGTTTCTTCCTAAAAGAAGCAACGATTTAAGTACTAATTGTCATTTGTACGAGATGAAACTTCATCACAATGAAGTACATTAATGCAGATTTCTAAAGAAACAAGAAAAACGCTAAAATCTTTAACCGTTTCGGAGTAATTAGCGCGCAAAGTTAGGCTTTAGTTGAAGGATTCAATGCAACGTTGCAAAATTTGGTTAGGTTACTACAAAAACTAAAATAACTTTGAAAGCATAAAAGATATTTTGATTCTGTAAAAAGATTTATAAAGTAAATTTAATACTCTCTTACACAAATAAAATTACTTAAATGTTTTGCAATGGGAAATGATGCAATTTTGTTGTAAACTTTATGTTTCACTCAATTTTCCGTCATGTTTGTTTCATTCCAAAGAAAGCAACAGTTTCAATATTAATTATTATTTGTGTAGATTGAGACTTTACAATAATAAAGTATAATAATACAGATTATTAAAGCAACAAGAAAAACTAGAAAATCTTTAACCGTTTGTGAGTAATTAGCGCGCAAAGTTAGGCTCTACTTGAAGGATTCAATGCAACGTTGCAAAATTTGGTTAAGTTACAACAAAAACTAAGATTTGCAATGGTTTGCAATGAGAATTGATGCGATTTGATTGTAAATTTTATGTTCCTTTTGGTTTTCTATCATGTTTATTTTGTCAAAAAACAACAACAACAATATTATCATTTATGGTTTGGACTTAGAAATTCACAACAATAAATTACGTCATATTGAACAAATTAACATATTAAAGCTTTCTTTACGGACTAACTAAATATAATGAGGTTACTTAAGTCAAGTGCTTATTAAGAGATTTATAGCACAACTTTATGTGTTTTAACCTAACCTAACCTAACCTAGCCTAACATATCCATTAGTAACTTAACTAACTTTAACAAATTTCTCTATACTCAATTCAAATGTTGACAGGATTGTTTTCTTTGAAATTAAAATCATTTGCGCAGTCTAACATGTTAATTGCACTCTATCATATTAACATATCGATAGATTAACAAAGCTCAAACTAAATACAAAACAATTTAAACGTTTTGCTCAATGTTAATGAGTAATACATCAAAATAGTAATTAATTCAAGTAATAAGTAAATTATGAGCCTAATACATAAACACATATTCTACATTTCCTTCTTTTTTGTTTGTTTCTTGTTTTGTTTTTTGCTGACATAGTTTTCACATTGGCGGTGTTGGTGGGCAAATGTTGGCAAACGTGTGATGGCGGGCGGCAACACCGCGTTCCAATCAGTACCGACGACGCTTTATCGATTACGGCAATTATCGGCGAGTGCTGAACGGCTGGCTTATGGAGGCGGCGATGGGGTAATCGAAATCAGCACAAAATTCAACACGTAATCAATACGACAAATTGTTTATTGTTATCAACAACGCCATAAAATATACAATAGGATATCATACGATTTTTATACACTGCGTATATATTATTTCTAAAACTCCTCAAATGTATGTAGAGAAATCCATGAGATCCCGGCGCATTCACCATCAAACATGCTAGTCATCATAATAAATAATATTGATTTGGTATGATTCTTCTCAATGCCATAAACTGTTAAAAGCTTCATTCCTAAAATATTGTTTCAATTTTTATACGCTTTACGCTTAATTTACACTTGTTGACTTGCCAATGTGCACCATGGAAGAAAGCGCGTGAAAGCATCGCTATTATTTAATATACACAATTCACTTACGTCCCGACTAATTCGTCCCTCGAGGATGCTTCAATCAATCCGACGCGCGCGGCGGCGCCGAACGGGGGACTGATGCGCACCCTCACCGCCGCCTGCCGTCGCGCCCACCGCTGCTCGCACACGGCAGTTTGTTTTGTCGCGGCCCGCCCGCCCGCACACCGTCATCCCTGCGTCGTATCAATCAATTACTGCTATTGAATGTGGATTATTCTCATTACTCAACGACTTAGCACACACTTGAGCACGCAAAGTGCAAAATAAAATTGAAATGGCCCTACAACTCGTTGCGTGCATAAAGGAGATTTTTATCTGGACTCCTAGAATGAATTTGTTGACATGGCTTATATACAAAGCAAGCATACATGTAACTAGGTTATGTAAGTAACAAATGAATGTAACAATGAGATAATAACAATTTGGAAACGGAATAGATGTTTAACGTAAAACACGTTAAAAGTTACAATGACAATTCTAAGGTTGAGTTATTTATCTGTTAATGTAATTAATTTCGATTAACAATATTTATTAAACGTACGGTTTATAGCAGTAAATATAAAGAAATAAAATTGTAGATTGAATTCCTCATCCAGTCAGAAGATTTTTTACTGTTTTTCATTTACATAAACTTATTTGTTGATTTTGATTAATACAAGCAAATTTAGTGTTTAATCTACTTTCTAAATTATTTTACTAAACCACAGTATCTTTTATTGTTTCCAAGTTATCTTAGTTTTTGTGGTAACCTAACCAAATTTTGCAACGTTGCATTATCTTCAACTAAAGACAAACTTTACGCGTTAATTACACACAAACTGTTAAAGATTTTACAGTTTTTCTTGTTCCTTTAATAATCTGTATTATTATACTTTATTATTGTAAAGTTTCAATCTACACAAATATTAATTAATATTGAAACTGTTGCTTTCTTTGGAATGAAACAAACATGACAGAAAATTGAGTGAAACATAAAGTTTACAACAAAATTGCATCATTTCCCATTGCAAACCATTTAAGTAATTTTGTTTGTGTAAGAGAGTATTAAATTTACTTAATAAATCTTTTCACAGAATCAAAATATCTTTTATGCTTTCAAAGTTATTTTAGTTTTTGTAGTAACCTAACCAAATTTTGCAACGTTGCATTGAATCCTTCAACTAGAGCGTAACTTTGCGCGCAAATTACTCCGAAACGGTTAAAGATTTTAGCGTTTTTCTTGTTTCCTTAGAAATCTGTATTAATGTACTTCATTGTGATGAAGTTTCATCTCGTACAAATGACAATTAGTATTGAAATCGTTGCTTCTTTTAGGAAGAAACAAAAATGACAGGAAACAAGTTGAACACAAACAAATTAAAATTTACTTTCAACACAAAAACTCTATATAAATAAAATAAAAATATGTATTTATATAATACGAACAGCTTAATATTGTTTATTGTAAGCAATATATATGAATAATGCATTTACTCTACACTTTACTCTTTCTCATTTTGTTAACTTTTTTATAAATTTGCTATAGTTCTAATTACATCAATAAATAAAATATATATTTCCTTACAAAATATACTATAAATTTTTATTCATTGGCACTAAAATAAATAAACAACAATTGCTTTTATACCTCAATCAAAATTAGAATTTTAAATTTGATGTACATCTGGTTGCATATGCTACACCAATCTATAAATTCTTGTTGAAAAATCATATCTTTGAATAATAATTCATGTTTTACCTATGTAATTTTGCACTTATCGCGCAAAATACCTGAATAGAATTAAAATCTCTTACTAAAATCTTCAGATAGAACTTCCTTATTAATTAACTAGGTCTTATTTGATATTCCCTCTTAAGACTTAAGTATAAAACAGATAATATTACTCGACACCAACGGAATAAAAATTTTACCATAACTATCTGACAATATCCTCAAGAATCCCATGGTGTAAACTGTTTTCTTCTCTGACATTGGGTAGATTTTTAATTCCACCCTAAAGTATTGATCACCAACGGCCAGATTCTTCACAATAAATAACCAACCAAACAAGCCAATTGTTTATTTATTTGCACCACAATCTTTTAGAGGTGCAGGAGGAAGAGTACATATATTATCTCCATTAAAAAGGAGAATGGACTGTGGAGGATGAAAAACTATGCAAAAAATAGGTTAATTTCAATTGAAAGTACAATATTGTACAATAACAATTTTTTACGCAACACAAAACTTCAACTTTAATTACATCCGTTAATTTCTGTGCTAGCCCATAAACATTTATTTTTGTAACAATATTTTATGTTGCATTCTTGTAAAGTTCTGAATTTGCATATACTTGGTTATGAATCAATTCACAATCATACCGGAAGACAAGTATTTTATTGAACAAAGTAAGCAATCTGTTTTGGTTGAAATATAAACAGCGATACATTGTATATGTGTTCTAACCACCGGAACAACATTTATATAACCTAAAATTATTATCAGTAATTGCCAATTGATTTACTTATCTCCGTTAGAGTCGTACGTGGATTAATATCTTCTTGATGTGCATTTTACATACAATTGT
>JAODGC010046251.1:8680-34956 GCA_027574925.1 Ecitoglossa quadriceps | reverse complement strand
AATGCATATGCAAGAGTTGATAAATTGCTGTACTACAGATGTAGATTAATGCACTGTTGTTCAGCTGTGCGTAAATCATAAATTGTTCAGTACGTCTTATTTATCATAAGAGCATGATGAAGTAACGATACAGTTTGACTTAGTTTTCTTCGTATGCCTATCGCCAAGTCATTAATCAGATGATTATTACTTTCATTTCCCACACTTCCATTCCCAGACCTCCAACAGTCCCACTCGTCCCACTTGTATAGTTTTCTACCCTATTGCCAAACACCACTCTATACTCCCACTGGAATTATGAAATTTGTTGATTAGGCGAAACAACCTCAGTGGCCCACTATCGAGAGCAGCGACGTTTGGTAAAGTCGCACTTGACGTGCGATTTTCAGCAATCCATCGTGAGACCACAACTGGTTTGATGTTTTTATCAAATCAAACATATCTAAGGTACATAATTATTCTGCTGATTAATTAAATATGAAGTAAAAAAATGCTGCCATCAAAAAGGAAACAACGGAACTTGAATTTCGATCCACTAACCCACATAGTTCATTCATTCCTTCGTAGCGCCGCACCAACTTCGACATCCGCATGGCATGCCGGTAATACATCAGTAATTAACGACTGGTAGACTTGCGATTGCTGAAGAAATCCAACAGTTGTGTGCCGGCGAGAGGACTGTGACATTGCGAGCTAGTAAACAAGAAGGAAACGTTTATCGTGTTCACAACGGTGAATGTTTGTATTCATTTGCGTTTGTCTATTGTGAACCATGACTTTTGGTATATTCATAGACATTTTGGATTCTATTATATATCTACAATTTGCTGCATCATATTTGAAAACATCCTCAAATGTGTGTAAGTATGATTTGAACATTTTAGCTTTGAGGAAATGTCTACACAACACAAAGTCTAAGACATCGGCAATACATTATGAGCACTCAAGATTCATTATCTATTACATGATTCCACTAAGAAATCTAAACATATGAGAGAAAGGTGATTAATGCATAGAAACAACTATTGGGCCACGGAATATTACTACAAATTCTTTATATAATGGCATTTACTACCTTTTATGGACTGTGCTTGTAAGTATTTCAACGAAAATTTCATGTTTTATTTAAAATCATTTTTGATAATTAAATGGACCAAATTATTAATTACAAATTCTACAATGCCATAAAAAGGCCTAGATAAAGTTAAAAAAAAAACAGAGCTTACCCCTCAATGGAATGGTTTCGTCCAACAAAACTGATTGATTTAACATTTCAAAACTGATTTGATTTCACTTATTGTTCGCAATCGTATAGTACCTATGACCACTAATGCTCAACATTTGCAACAACAATCCGCATCGTAATTTTCTCCTCGTCGTTGTTTTCTTTATCATCTGACTGTGTAACATAAGAGTGTACAATCCATAAATATGGTTTGTTAGTTTGACATTAGTGTCTTACCAATGTAGATTAAAAGTTAAATCTTTTTATTATATTTATCTTTTTAGCCGTGAGCTGACAAAATCGTCCTTAACTCTAATAAAGATTTATCCGTGCACATCTTGCAATTATTAACATGGGTGTTTCTCCTGTTACTTAGAAATGATAGTTTGTATTAGCGTTAAATCAGAAAACCATTCTATTCGAAAATTCAAAACAAAAATTCGGTACTAAATTCTCACTTCATGGTAGCAGCCAATTCTAAACAACAACACTACTTTCATTGGCATTATAATATTTCTAGATCCTCTAAAAATGCGACTAATTTGCTTTAGAATAATGTCCATAAGTATATATTATATAATAGTGAAAATGGATAGTGATTTGAAAATAGATATTCAGTATTAACATAAATAATACAATAGAATGTAAATGACTTTCAATGAAAGCCGTTCATATGGACATACAACTATAAAGTTAATTGCAGGCATTGTATTATATTGTTCATGACCAATGTTTAATGCATCTTCTTTTATGATACATTCCTTTCTGGAATGCAATTTGCACCAAATGATTTTCATTTGGAGCAAATACTGGAAACACAGCAAATGTAGACGTTTGCTACACTCTACAAATGTGCAGCACATTCTTACTCAGAATTAAACACAGATATAACGAACAGTGAAGAAATTGATTGAACACATTTCTTATAAATGTTGAGTGTTTGTACTTCCTAGAAGCGCACACTGGTTATGTAATAGATATTAATGTTAACACCATGGTAGTTGCTGAAATAGTATGAATGCAGTAATCGAAGAATTTCTGTTTCATCACAATGCATAACATATCATAATGCATCATTAAGCATATTTGATGTATTTCACTCTATGCATTTAACATTCATAATGTGCTTCTCACAAATGGAATTTATTCACTACGTGATTTGATTAATGTTTTTAAATTGAAATTACTCCCATAGGCAAACTACCGTTTTTATTCTCCAACTCAGCTGCAATGTTCAGACATGTTTATACCAATTTAACAATGCATAAGTGTGTAAACCCTGACTCGGATGTTACGAAACAACTCTTTTCAACACTCTGAAATTAAAACATTTCGTAGCGTCTCAAATTGTCGAGTTAATGCACGTAACGGTGTTCTTTGTGCGTTGAGATCTTCATTGCTGATGATTACGGACATTCCTTTTAATTACTTGGCTTCCGCTTAATTGCTAATTGTATTAATTCTCTATGAATGCCTGCACATAATTACAACTTATATTACAAAATCGCTGGTGTTGAACGACTCTAATTGGGGCATTACTTTAGTTATTTTTGCGCCTTCATTTTATTGTATTGACCTGAGTTGGTTTTAACACTTACCGAATATTTGATGTTACAATAACATTTTCGGCAGGTTGCTTTCTTCAGTTAATGTATTTCAAGTTTGTTCAATTTTTTTTTTGTACTTGATGTGCTTTTGGTAGTGTCGCCAATGTTGCCAATTCTATGGAATTCCTCCGAACGTAACCGAATTGCAAGCCGAACTGAAATGACAGCTCTAGTACGACCAAAAACTTGTATACGTTCATTTCTTTCAAAAACTACTAATTCAGTATTGTATTGAGATGAGATGTATACTTTGACATTTACGGAATATTTAATGTGAGGAAAACATTTTCGACAGGTTGATTTCTTCAGTTAATTTGTTTCAAGCTTGTTGCATTTTTTGTACCTGACGTACTTTGGTACTAACGCCACTGTTGCCAACTCTACGGAACTCCTCTGAACGTACCCGAATTGCAAGGCGAACTGGAATGACAGGCCTGTCATTAGAAATGTGTAAACGTTCATTTGTTTCATCAACTTCTAGTTCAGTATTGTATTAAGATGAGTTTACTTTGACGTCTACTGAATATTTAATGTGAGGAAAACATTTTCGGCAGGTTGATTTCTTCAGTCAATTTGTTTCAAGCATGTTGCATTTTTCGTACTTGATGCACTTTGATTCTATCGTCACTGTTGCCAACTCTACGAGACTCTTCCGAACGTATCGGATTTGCAAGTCAAAGTGAAATGACAGCTTTTGACATTTATACGTTGTCATGTCATCATGTCCTACGTTCATTTGTTTCAATATATTTCTAGTTTAGTATTGTATTGAGATGAGTTTGTTTCTACACTTAGTAAATATTTGGTGTTTATTATAAAAACGTTTAGAAGAAAAATCTCATTTCAAGTAACAGAGTGAAAACGGGTTGTTAATTTCAATCAATTCTGCGTTCAAAATATGTATCTTGAACTAAGAGAAATATCTAAACTAATACTCAGATTATAAAAAGCAAAGTATACTAACAGAATAGAAACTAATGTTTTCACTGTAGACAATAGAAATGAGCTTCTAGCACTTCTAAATCATGAGGTACGAATTTATGGATAATTAATTTTCATAGCATTGCCATTATGCAATATCGCAACAAATGTCGTAAAAATTATCATTTTCCAAGAATACATGATTTTTTTTTGCGTTGCATAGTGTTATTTATAGCATTCACAAATAAAGTAAATTGAATATGCATAAAATTAAATTACTAACTAAACATTCTTCGTTAATATTCTTTTGTTTATTGCATATAGTAATGTAGGCGGTTTAGAGAAAGTTGGAGAAAATTTAAATGTGCCTAAGCCTCAAGGAATAAAGTGGGTATCAAGAAAATATTTGAGAGAAAGTTGCAATGTACATAGATTAACATGAACCCAACTTTACGTGAACATAGTTAACTGAAATAATTCCCTACGATTGACTTGTAGATACAAACTGTATATATTTATACAAAATACAGTTATACTGTTTTCTATAATTATGTAGTTTAATATAGATAGATTGCAAGCAATACCTAAAGAAAGTATTTAAAATATTTTTGGTATACGTGTATATTGGGTTGCATATATCAACACGCATTTTATTATTTACACATCGTATGCATGGTGCGTACATGATGTGATCAAATTTTATTTATGACTTAACTCCATCAGTGTTCATTTATCAGAGAGAGGTAATGGTATGAATCTAGTAATATAAATTAATAGCTTTTTACAGTTAAAGAGAGAGCTCTTATTCCGATTGGCATGCACATTCCTATATTTCAGACATGGAGTAATCACTTCGTTGACACCATCGTTGTTCCGTTACGATATTACAGGAACAAATAAATCGAAGTAAAATAATTGCTTTACACACTCGAAAATTTGTTATAAATAAAAGTAGTTGTACAATAGATGAATTTCATTAAATTAACGTGTCAATCTAAATGAGTTTGGATAGTCATGCTTTAACAGCTGTATGGTGGACTTCTGAAGGACATAACCTGTTATTCCAAAGCACGCTGCGTAACAAGTTGCCCTACATTTGGAAGCTCTTGAATTTATTCGCGAAAACTTCTTGTTGAAACGCCGAAGATCTAATTTTCTCATCCGGCAACATCTAGTCTTACGTGTCACAGTGGAACCAAAGCAAGGAATAATTGTAATTCGTGTGCTTGTTTGACGACGCGCATCGTTCGTGAAAGGCGCTTTCAAACAGCACTTGCGGCAGGATGCCGCCGGAATGATTCTATTTGTTATTAACAATACGAACAAAAGATACCATTTAGCAACGAAATAAATGTGTTTCTGTGCCAACGATTTTTTCGACGCGTGACAGTAAATTTCTTCCGGAGGAAGCGTCATAAAATTAGTGTGATCCTAAAGTTTCTTGAGGAAGGAAATTTCTCGCATTATGTGGGACATGGAAGGTAATAAAATGCAACGTAATAAAATATTGAACGTAGTCAGATTCGTCTCAGTTGATTTATCTATTTCTGTGCATTAAATTCATACAATGACAAACTGCCATGCAATAATCACGAACTTCGTTCAAGTAATTTTGTATGCGTTTTTGCGTTGTAAATATAAAACATTCTACTTAATTTTATTTTAAATATTCCGCATCTACAAGTTACGTTCCACGCGTAAATGAATGCCAATAATGTATTAATTGATGTACCTTGTTCAGGTTCAAGACCGTCATGAAGACGACCCGGAGGTGGGCAAACTACACGTGGAGGTCGAGCACGCCAACGGCAACAGCAGGCAACCGGCGAACAGCGCGCCCGCCTCCATCGGCGCCGGAGACTGTCCTTTGCCCCAGGCCGCCACCACGAAGGCTACACCAGCACGACAACGGCGGGCGCGCCAGCACCGCTACAAGTCGCGCCCGGTGCGCGTCCTAGTTCGTCGCCTGCTAGTCATGAGTGCGGTTGGTGCGGTAGTGGCTGCGTTCGCGGCTGCAGTATGGTACTTCTTGGGCTGGCAGTCTGTGGTTCAACTTGTGCTCGTTGCAATCGTTGCATACCTGGCCACAGGAAAGTACAAGTGGTTTGTGGTTGCAATTAAAACAACACCAAGAGATGTTCTGTAAGTAGGCAGCAACTATTCATTACGCATTTCTTCATAATCCTTCCAATCAAACAATAAGTGCTGGGAAGCGTTTCAAAGTTCAATATGCGTTTTTGGGAGGATAGTGATAACATGAGCACTTCAGTTTCAATTTTGGCCGGGAATTGAAAAATGTAATATTAGACATGAAATTATGGCTCCGCCTCCGTCGTAATTTGGTGCAATTGCTTACTGGTGCATTTTTAAATTCCACGTAAATCAATGTTGTATGTAATACATGTTTTGTACATGCAGTACGTTCAATGCGATTACATTTATCAAAAAACGCCATACACATCTTAACAATTTCGTAGGTGTGTACACGTGCTTTTGTAACATGCGCAGTAAATATATTCCAAATTGTTGTAATTATAAATCAGCTTATTAGTGGCGCATTTCCAACTATGGGTAGGAAGGAAAAACTGAGGGAAATTTAATTAGAATAATTGATTAGTAGTAACAACGTTAAATCAAATGTTTGTTTTCCTTTGTTTTGGAGTACTTTTAGGCGCTTTCTTCTTCCTCGGTGAGACTTTGTTTTAGGCGTGGAATTTCTTGTGTTTAGCATATATGCGTTATATTTTGCAGATCCGCTAAACAATCCGCTCCTGGTTTGTAAAGATAGTTATTAAAAACCCAGATTCCATTAAAATGAGTGCAATTTGCGCAAATGCATATAGTGATGGTATAAACTACTAATTATTGACTATTTCTGGCGACAATAATCATAATTAATGATATTTGCCTCACGTCACAAACTAAAATTAATGCTATTTATATTCAAAGAGTTTACTTGAAGGTAGTATTATGCTATATACAATATGCATTCAACTAGTCGTTACTTTTTACAATTGCTGTCTTATTTCGTTTAATTAACTATTGTTTGAATCAGAAATACGGTATATGAGATTGGAGGTTTTTGGAATACAATCATTTATTATTTTAGTTGGTAAATTGTACAACTTTGATTATAGGCTGGACTTGTTTAATTCTATTAGAACTTCACCCATTTTATAATTTCCTTTTGATTAGAGCTGGGTATTGCCATAGATTGACTGCGTAATTAGCTACGAATAGAGTTTGTGTTCATGTGGCTTGTGTGAGAGAGGTTGGAGTTTGAAAGGTGAAAGTAGCCAGTCACTGTTACTCGTTATTTCGCGTTTCATCAATGCGCTTATTAACAAGGTTAACACATAATATTGGTTACAATTTCTAGATGCATTGCTTATTAAATAAATAACGAATTGCTGGGTTGTTGTTTCAGAGCTTTATATGGGTATATACGACTGCTCATTCAAATCAAAGGATTTCAACGGAAAGACATTATTATAGCAGACATCTTCAAACAACACGTCAAGAAGCACCCCAACAAAACATGCATCATCTACGACGATCAAGAATGGACGTTCTCCGAGGTGGAAGAATACAGCAACAAAATTGCGAATGTGTTTAAGTCACATGGCTACAAGAAGGGCGATGTAGTTGCGCTGTTCTTGGATAGCAAGCCGGAATTTATTTGCACCTGGTTGGGTCTCTCAAAGCTTGGTGTTATTGTGCCGCTCATTAATACGAATCAACGGTTGAATTCCTTGGTGCATTCAATTACAATAGCCAAGAGTCAAGCAGTTATTTTTGGAGCTGAATTATCTGAAGGTTTGCATTGTTTTATGTACAATTGTACATTAGATTTAAATCCATCTTATCGTGGCATTTTGATGATTATTATTTATTTCTAGCTGTTCGTGATGTACTGGATAAAATCGAATCGAAAGTAGCACTTTATGAATTAACCGGCCTCCGGGAACAACCAAGATCACTACACCCAAGCTTCCGGAATATGAATGGGCTCCTGGCAGAAGCTAATCCAACACCACCGCAAAATACAGAGAAAGTCGGATACTATGACAAATTGGTTTACATTTACACTTCTGGCACAACTGGCTTACCTAAAGCTGCTGTTATTACAAACTCTCGGTAGTTACCTCCAGTATATAATTTTAAGTTTTATGTTAATGCCGTCTTATTACTCGCAGATTCATTTTCATCGCCGCTGCAATTCATTGGTTGGCTCGGTTTAAGGACAATGACCGCTTCTACACACCTCTTCCATTATACCATACCGCAGGTGGATGCATGTCCACTGGTCAAATGTTACTGTTTGGCAGCACGCTGGTGATAAGAAAGAAGTTCTCCGCATCTTCATTTTTTCCTGATATACGCAAATACGATTGCACCGTGGCCCAGTATATCGGCGAGATGGCTCGCTATGTTCTCGCAGTTAAACCAAATGAAGAAGATCTTAATCATAAGCTGCGTCTTATTTTTGGCAATGGTTTGCGTCCACAAATTTGGGATGAATTTGTGCAACGGTTTAATATCCCACGTGTGGCAGAATTTTATGGTGCGACAGAAGGCAATGCCAATATTGTCAATGTGGATAATACAGTGGGTGCCATTGGTTTCATCTCTAGGATCATTCCCTCTGTATATCCTATTAATATTATCAAGGTAGATCCAGTGACTGGAGAACCAGCAAGGGACGCTAATGGTCTTTGCCAGCTGTGCAAACCTAATGAGCCAGGAGTTTTCGTGGGTAAGATTGTACCTGGAAACGAATCCAGAGCTTTCCTTGGTTATGTCGACAAGACTGCTTCACAGAAGAAGATCGTGCACGATGTTTTTGCGAGAGGAGATTCGGCATTCTTGTCTGGAGACATTTTAGTAGCAGATGAATTAGGCAACCTGTTCTTCAAAGATAGAACTGGCGATACATTCCGCTGGAAGGGCGAAAACGTTTCGACATCAGAGGTTGAGGGAGTACTTAGCAATATTGCAGATTATAAAGATGTTGTCGTTTATGGAGTAGAGGTGACACACTCTTCATGCTAGGCATATGCATAGGCATTAACATTCTTTTCAACTTCAGATAAGAGGATCAGAAGGTCGTGCAGGTATGGCAGCTATCTTGGACACGGAAGGTACATTGGATATGAAACGCATCTCCGAAGGTATCAAGCAACAATTGCCGTCTTATGCGAGACCGATTTTCCTACGAACTCTTACAAAGCTTGATATGACTGGTAACATAAATCAATTTAGATTCCACATAAGCGCATACCAATAGACAGATCGTTTTTAGGTACATACAAAATGAAGAAGATCGATCTCCAAAAAGAGTGCTACGACCCGAATGTGATTAAGGATACTCTCTACTACTTGGACAGTAAGACTGGCGAGTATCAGCCTCTAACGCCTGATGTGCATGAGAAAATCAACAGCGGCGTCATAAGACTTTAATTTCATTGCATTTTTAGCTTTGAATGTCATATTAAGATCAATCATACTTAAAACATTTATAGACCCGGGGTTACATATTAAACATGTGATTGTTATTTTGTTATAAAATGCTGCAAAGCACAAATATTTATATAGGTAATTGAAAATAATAAACTAAGAAAATTCGTCTTTGGGGCACACTTGGCAGGCTATTCTCAGTGAGATATGCATACGTAAGTGGTTAGTTAGGTAATATTATCTGTTCTGTTTTAAAGGCTGTATGTACATGGTGCAAAAAGCTTTGTGGGATATTATATTGAACTAGTTGGTACAGTGAAAAATCGTAATGTATTTTCATATTGTTGTGTACATGCATTTGCATAATAAACATGTAAATATTTATTTCACATGGATTTATAGTAAGAAAAGCTTGGTTAGAATTGAATATACGGTGTTCTTACAACATTTTCAAAAAGCTGTCTTCAAGTGAACTATATACTTGGAGTTTATGATTCATCCTAAAAAACAAAGCAATAGGTAAAACTTGTCAGACACATTTTTGCTTCAACAGATTCTTATACATGACCTGACAAAAGCAGTCAACATATAAATGTATAGAAACAAGGTCAGGTTGATTCAGGATTAGGGGATTATATTTGAGGGAAGCTGTGGTGCTTTTGTCAGTGAATCTTTTTTTGATCACTTACTTTTCAAATCCATCTCTAATCTCTTCAGCTTTACCAGGATCACAAGCAATTGCAGTTTTAACCTTACTAGGGTCAAACAAATTGGCAAGATATTTATCGCCCACGCGATTCAAATCTTCAATGGTAACTGTATCCATTTTATTTAACATCTCCCTGAAAACACATTTCAAATCTGTATTTCCCGTTCATTTTGCGCAATAAATGCGGTAATACAAACCTGTTATATTTGTAGTCAATACCATAGAAATATGAGCTCAATGATAAGCTAATCGCAGAACCAATAGTTTTCTCATCATCAATCAAGTTGAAAATAAGAGAACTCTTTGCTGACTCAAGGAGACTCATATCCCAATTTTTTTCTTGCAACTGTTTGCTGATAATCTCTTGTGACTCTTTGTAAGCAGCCACAACGTTTGTAGATTTAATAAAGGCCAAATAAAGCAAGCCTTCACTTACCTTCAGGCTAATGGTGTAGCCATAAGAAAAACCTTTACCTCTCACTTGTTTCCACAACGGCCCCTAAAGACAATGCCAATGCAAAGACATTAATTTAAATAAATAGTAAACGACATACTTCGCATTGAATTAAGTACTGCAAGTAAAGCGACAGCGCAACATAATCAGGGTCGTTATAATCCTTGATGCTCGGAGTAGTTTGGTAGAAGAATGACGATTCAATACATCCCATGCCAATGACACAATTAGCTGGCGTGTTATTTTCAAATGGAGGGACTATTAACTTATAGTCGGGCGTAACATGCAATCTACAAGAACAACAATTAGTCCAAGCTAGTTTAATGTTAAAGAAATATGCGTACGCTTTGGGTTTCGCATACTCTATCAGCCTCTTTGGAAGGAAAGCAGCCAACATATCAGGGACACCTTTAACTAAGTCCAGATTACCAGCACAGTACAATGCTAGATTTTCAGGTGCACTTATATTTTTCCGGACAGCCTCCAAAGCGTCAACAATTGCCTGTGCTTCACTTGAATCAAGTTGTTCCAATATTTTAGTTAAAAATGCATGTTGACGAAGAATGCCAGTAGCTTGAGCGTTGCTATCTACAAAATACATTTAAATTTGTGCACTGATGTGCGAAATGCCCAAATTACCTTTAGAATAAGTCATTGCTTTCATAGCATACGCCGCCATTGTCCTTCCATTTCGTTTCAGCTGAGCGATGTTATTTGCCATTTTGTTGGCCATTATCTTCAGCACAGTCACATCAAAGATGGTCTCAAACAAGAAGTCTCGCAACCATGCAATGCCTTTGTTGAGCTTTGAAGCTTCAACTTGAGCAGTAAGAATTGCTGTTTGAGAGTGTGATCCGCACCTAAAGGAACATGCTGATGCCCCGCCTAAACCAATGCTAGCTGACCAAGACACCATATCAACGTTCATCTCTGCAATAACTTGTTCCCTTGGAACTATTGCATCATTGCGCTTAATTGAAGACTCCTGAATAGTTTCCAATAGAATGGGCAAATACATTCGTTGCTCTTGAGACAACATCGCTGTATCCAACACTACAAAAATCTACAACCATTCATATTATCGGTTTTCTACACAACAAGCATAAAAACATACATGCATAAAATTACTCTGAATGTGATCAAAGTAAGTGTAAATCGGTGAGTTACTCAAGTCGATTCGACTTTTATCAGTGCTCTCCGTCGAAAACCTCTCAATTGGATGAAAACTGATACTTTTCGTACTAGGAATAGGCACTACTTGAAGAATTTCCTCCGGAGTCGGACGTTCGTTAAAGGCAACTGCCCTTCCCAGGATGTTTTCTTTCTCCTTAAGGCCTGCCTCTCCAAGAGTTTTAATTTGCTCTTCAATGCGCGCTTTCTCTTCACTAGTTATTGTTACCTGTTCCTGAATACTTGGGACACCTTGAATGGACAGGTGGGGATTATCAATGAAGTATTTTCGCAGCAATGAAATCCAAAAGCTCTTTGGTTCACTAAGTAACTTCTCCAGATCAATAATTGGATTAACTCTACGTTCCAACTGAAACAAAAGCGTTCGAAAAATCACCATAATCAATTGAATGACTTACATCTTCTTTAGTATTCCCATATAGCATGTGCCCAATCACCATGAAAGCTATTGTATGATGTGGATTAACTTCCACACTGCTCAAGCTCTCTTGAATATGACGGTTGATAACGTTCTTCATCTGCTCCATGTCAATGCTATCATCGTCGACAATCTTCTTCAGCACATCATCTACTTTCACTTTTATTAATGGTAACTTGTTTGTTGGTACATTGTGGAAAAAGAAATATAAGCATGTCTCCGAATTCTCCATCATATTAAATGACACTGTGCTTGCATATGGTTCTGGAATTTCAATAAATTCCTTTTGCAATGGACTGATTGATAGTACACATAAGTATTTCATAAGCATATTGGTAGCTGATAAAATATACTGTTCTGTTACAGCTGAAGGCCCACGCCATGAAATACCAAACATTCCATTGTTTTCTTCATCGGCTGGGTATTTAATTACTAAATCCTCAGCGACTGTAAATTTCGGCACTGGCTTTTGCCAAGGGCGTATAAAATCACCACGTGGACACTTCCCAAGTATTTTAGCTTCTAACTTCTCCAGAACTTTAAAAACATCCCCAGGTTTAATTTGGCCAGTAATTATTAGCTTTAGATTTTCAGGCCTATAAAATTCCTTGTGGTAGTTTTGGACCTAAAAAAATTTCCAAACTTAGTAATGGAAATTAAATGTTTTATTGATTTTGTTAATGAAATGTGTTATATTTATGTCAAACATTTTATTGTTAAATCGCTTGCGGCTTGTTACCTCCTTCGGTATGCTTAATGATCCTATAGATTTTGTTATGATATAATGTGCACGGTGTCAGTAAAACAACAAGACATAATCGACGATTACCTCATCATCGAACAAAAACAGATAATATAACTAATCATGCTCATGATAATTTTTAATCCCTTGTACCCGTATGTCGGAATAGACCAACACAGCGGTTACCCAACTGGTAAGATATAGAATTAAGCAAACTGATGAATGCAACAAGCCAAGAATAGTTTAACAAATAGTATCAAAGCACTAATATATTAAGATGATGTAAATTTTACCAAATCATGTTAAATACCTTTATGTTGTTACAACTTTCTCTCAAATTCTTCATAATACCTCCTGTCTCTGAAGAGTATCCACATTCTCCAGGATAAATCTTCCTGGACATTGTCAAATGCATGCGAGATTCAGCACTGTTTTCTCTTCCTTGCATCTCACAGTAAACCACACCTGCATCTTCTCCATCACCATTCACATGATGAACTTCTGTTACAAATCCCTCATCCTACAAAATCCAATCAACTCTACAATATGTTCAAATGTCAGTTAACTTACAGTTAGGGTAGGATATAAAATGTGATCCAAAAAGATTGGTAAAAGAGTTAAGAACCCTTCAGTTCCTGCTGTTTCCATGGTATAGCAAGTGTGATCAACATCAGTCCATGCATTAGTTCCAGAAGCTAAGCACCTATTTGCAAGCAAATCAAGAATGCCTTTGTATGGATATTCCTCACTCCCCAAGAAAATTAGATGCTCTAGTGTGTGAGGTAGACCATCATCATCCATTGCCTCAGTGACTATTTTGCATGAATTGAGTTCATAAACAACATTATTCTAATAAGTATGTTAATAAATACTTACCTAGGCAAAAGTAACCATTGACAATAGGTCCATCTACTTCAGCAACAATTACTGTTAGACCAGTTTTTGTCGATTTGTACTCATGTAAAGGTACTTTGTTAAATGCCTTCAATGAATACAGATGTTCAAATCCAGGTGTCCCCTTCACATCCGCAGTATTGTCCGTAGGAGACATATTAGCTTGTTGCAATGGATTATTATCGACAATAAATTTCTGTTGTTCTGAAAGTGTTCCGGAGAAAATTCAGAACATGTTAAAACATGTACGGAATGAAAATGTGATTTTAAAATGTCAGATGTCAAAAAACCGGTCACTTGAAAAACTTCGCCACCCGCAAACCCACTTAGCCCACTTATCACGCCTTTCTTTGACAAACAATCACAACAAATTAAACTGGATTGAATTGGATATTAAACAATTAACATAAAATACAATTTGTTATAGTAAACTTACTAAACAGGTAATCAAGCTACTTAAGAAAAAGAAATATTGTCAATGGGTAGTACCTTATTGAAGGCACTCTTACGGAAGACGAAATGTAAGCGAAACTAATTGCATAGTAATAAAATAAACAAAATTTCAATGTTCTATCGTCAATACATCAAATTTAAATTGCTTCTCTTAGATCTACACACTTTTTATTAAATAAAGCAGTTAAAGACTTAACATAAACTTAAGTTAGGCAACCAATACAACATTCCTGTATGCGTATTAGACGAATCATCCAATTCGCCTCAGGATATTGCGATAAGTTAGAATGAGCCAGCATTAGTATGCAACGCAATCGACAAAAAGTGCAAGTGAGCGCAGCCTATGAAATTTTAGCGCTATAGTACAGTGGAAAATGTGGTAAGCGGGTAATGTACTCGTTGCTCTCCGCTTTAATACTCCAGTACTCCAGTTCGTTCAGTATTAGTTTGCTGCTGGGCTGCTGCCTTGCGTGCACAAATGAAGCATTTTTGTGAGATAAATTAATAGTTCGATATTCGACTTGTAGTCGTAGCTTAGCAAAGACCTAGCTTTGGTCACGGTTTAGTAGTGCGCGAGTGCGAGTGTCAATGATGGTGTGCGGTTTTACAAGTTTACGTTTCGGGAATTGTTACGCTATTTGTGGCGTAAACAATCCAAGTACACAAGTGGAAACTAACGCAAAACTGGGTAATTATCTACCAAAACAAATGAACAAAATGCAATTTATGTATGTTTTCATATAAACAGTATGAACGATATCAGTTAAACATTGCTAACCATCAACTGTGACTAATTAGCTTTTAAGTAATTCATAAACAGTTGCAGTTTAATGGTGCTTATGTTCAATTACATTAAACACCCAAACCCCAATTAAGAAAATCTACATGGTGGAACATAGTAAAGTGTTCAGTTTTATATGAAAATTACATATATCATGTAGTCCTTGCACATCTTACATATTTGTTATCAATGATTTGCTAGATTTATCTTGTTTTGTTTGTAGACTTTGTGTAAAATCCGCCACAAAACAGCCCGATTTCCTTACCAACTTGTAAACATAGTGTGATGATTCAGCATACAGCAAGTGATTTGTGGAAACATACCAAGTGGAGGTTTATTACAATGTGAAAATATTTATATAGAGAAGTTACACATTTGTGCCATATACAGAAGAAAGCAGCAACAGAATGGATGAAATGCGGATGCCGATTTTGCGACCGAGTGGGAAGCAAAACTCCAACTTTCTATCCAGGGTCTTGAAAAATATGACAAGGTGGAGGTTTTTTCCAGCACGCCTGGCTACACAGAAGACATGTATTTTATTTGTCATATTATTATGCTGCTTACTGATTGCATATAGCAATTATTATTTGAAGCACTCCAATACGACATGGAATACTTATGGGTATGTTTTTACTCCAGTTTGTATAGCATGTAGTTTTAATTAAATTTTATTTATGGTGCACATGTGCCATGTGCATAATAACATTGGAACTTTTACTATACAAAGGGACGATTTTTGCTTGGATGTAAAAACTTATAGTGAGTTCAGTTATTCTAAGTTTTAAAGATGACTTTGTTTGTGTCTTCATTGGATTGTTAATGAATTTATATATAAAATTTTCTTGCCTTTAATTTTTTCTTTTTGTTTGCACTTAGATGATTTCTAAAACTAGTATTTGAAAACTGCAACCTACTTTTAAACAAATACTTCCATTCAACTTTATTTTTATTTGTGATATTTATATTAAATTAGTTGTATCAATAACATTTAAAGGTTTCATCGAAGTACAAGACCAACACCTATTGTGAAATGCAATGTTGGAAAAGGTCCCAGATTCCCCCAAAACCATGATCACAAGATGGAGGGACGACTAAGAAGTGATCCCAAAGTGCTACTCTTTGTAGAAACAATGTACTCTAAGCTTGGAAAGGATATTGCTGAGTTGCTGGTCTACACTCGAATAAAATATAAAGAAGAAGTGGCCGGGAAAAGTTTACCAGTGCTAACAAGTCTGGATAAAGGAAAATACGGGGTGATAGTTTTTGAGAATTTCAACAAGTATCTGCAGATGGACAAGTGGAACCGGGAGTTGCTTGATAAATATTGCAAGGAGTACAACGTTGGCGTGATTGGGTTTATCACACAAAAGGAAGAGACGTTTGTCGGCGCCGAATTGAAAGGATTTCCGTTGTTTATCCATACTAACTTACAGCTGCGGGTAAGCTTACGTCATGAATATCTAATAAAATGTCTAGAATGGGCGAATAGTGCGGAATGTTAGTTTTTATGAGATTAATTAACATTGCTGCTCTTAATTTATTATACTCCTACTTCAATTAAGTGAGCAATTAATCTATTTATATATAATAGGAACGCGCCCGACACGCAATCATCGCATAGAGGAAAACTAAAAATGTTACACTTGTGACACAAAATCCACAAAAGTGTAGCTTATATTGCAGGCGCGCACCAAGGAGGCGTTTTTCGATAGTTCGGTTTTAAGGGGATACAATTGAAGGCTAAAGGATGATTTAAATCAAGTAAGCTATTGAAAACCGTCTCGGTAGCACACTTCGCAATGCGCGCTAGCTTGTGACTGCGTGTCGGCAGATCGTGCCAACAACTCCGTTGGGAGCGGTGTACTAAGTAGGCGGCATGGAAGAATTGACAAACGCTATAACAACAAATGATGACTTAATACTAATGTGCCCATAATGTGTGAATTAAAAAATACAACAGATTTTACATTGTATTATGAGGCAATATCGTCGATATCTTTTATTTTCAGTATAATTGCGTAATAACGAGTAACTGTTCGAGAAGTATGTTTAGAAGTTTCTAAGTTTAGCACTTTAGATTATATTAAAAACGTTTAATGAGGATGCCTTTAAAATAACAAACAATTTGCTATAAATAAAATCATTGAATTACTCAACATCCATTTCACTCCAGGATGCAACTTTAAACGCCGCTTCACAGATCTTACGATTGACGCGTCCTGGGGAAACAGTCTGGGGAAGTCTACCCGGCGATGACTGGACAATATTTCAATCACATCACAGCACATATGAACCACTCGAATGGGCGCACAAATTGGATGACTTTGAACAAAATCGATCCACCGAAATGCCACTTACTACTGTCATCCAAGACCATGGGCGATATGACCAAATCCAAAGAGTCATCTTTGGCGCAGGGCTAAAATTCTGGCTGCATCGGTTACTCTTCCTCGACTCTCTAAGTTTTTTAAGCCATGGCCAGTTGAGTTTATCACTGGGTAGACAGTTTTTAATTGATGTAGATGATATCTTTGTGGGTGATCGAGGAACACGACTTAAACCAGATGATGTAAAAGCGATGCTTTCAACTCAACAGCGAATACAGAGTATGGTGCCAGGCTTTCGATTTAATCTGGGATTCTCCGGGAAATATTATCAACATGGCAATGCAGAGGAGGACAAGGGCGATGACCTTATACTTGGAAACATTAACAAATTTTCATGGTTTAGTCACATGTGGAATCATCAACAGCCGCATCTATATGAAAATGAATCGCAACTTATAAGTGATATGATGTTGAACAAAAACTTTGCGAAGGAGAAAGGCATTCCGGTGGATTCAGGATATTCTGTATCACCGCATCATTCTGGGGTTTATCCAGCGCATGAAATTCTTTACAGTGCTTGGAAGAAAGTGTGGAATATCCGGGTAACTTCAACTGAGGAATATCCACATTTGAGACCTGCAAGGTATATCAATTTGTAATTCACTCCGTGTTCGTCGGAACACTTCTGAGATTATTTGTGATTCCAATGCTTATACATTCAACAGACTTCGTCGAGGTTTCATCCATCGGAATGTGATGTGCTTGCCACGACAAACCTGCGGTTTATTTACGCACACGATGTTTATCGATAGGTATCCAGGAGGTCGCGACAAGTTGGATGAATCGATACAAGGCGGCGAACTCTTTCAAACAATCGTTTACAACCCTGTAAGTTGCAATTCTCATTAGCTGTTATTTAGCATTCAATCAGTTGGCACAAATCACTAATAAAGCTATTTATTATTCCATACAGGTAAATATATTCATGACACATATGTCCAACTATGGGAACGATCGTTTGGCCCTGTACACTTTTGAATCCGTGATTAAATTCCTGCAATGTTGGACAAACATTAAATTGACATCCGCGCCACCACTGCAATTGGCTGAGACGTATTTTAAGTTATATCCAGAAGAAACAGATCCAATCTGGGGCGTAAGTTGTTGCTACAAATATCACAAATTATTTGCTAACTTGTTTCTGTTTAGAATCCATGTGATGATGTAAGACATAAGAAGATATGGTCTCGCAACAAGTCCTGCAGCTCACTGCCACAATTCCTTGTGATTGGGCCACAGAAAACCGGCACAACTGCTCTGTATACGTTTTTGTCTCTGCATCCGTCGATAGCAAGTAATTTACCAAGTCCGACCACGTTTGAGGAGATCCAATTCTTCAATGCGAATAACTATTATAAAGGCTTGGATTGGTATATGAAGTTTTTCCCGCTGGATTCCAACGCAACGCGATATTTGTTTGAAAAAAGCGCAACGTACTTCGATGGTGATTTAGTTCCAAAGCGCGTTCATGCTTTACTTCCGCATACAAAATTGATTACCATTCTGATATCACCCGCGAAGCGAGCGTACTCGTGGTATCAACACACCAAGGCACACGGTGATACTATCGCTAATAACTATAGCTTTCATCAAGTGATTACAGCTGGAGATACAGCTCCAAAACCCCTGCGCGACCTTCGAAACAGGTGCCTTAATCCTGGCAAATTTGCGCAACATCTCGAGCGATGGCTCAATTACTTCTCACCACAGCAACTTCACATCATTGATGGGGAAAGCCTAAAGTCCAATCCAGTCGAGGTGATGGACGAAGTACAAAAATTCTTAAAAATTACGCCGCAGTTAAATTATACTGATTTATTGAGGTATGAAGAGAAAAAGGGCTACTTTTGTCAAGTTGTCAAAGGTGATCGGACAAAGTGTTTGGGTAAAAGCAAAGGTAGGAATTATCCACCAATGGAGGAGAAGTCATTGAAATTACTGCAACGGCATTATCTCAGTCACAATACTGCGTTATTAAAGCTGTTGAAGCGGATTGGTATGCATACCGTACCTCAATGGTTGCAGGATGATCTGACCGACACTCCTACATAAAACAGTATTTCTGATTGTATACCAAACCATTATAGCGTACTTAATTCATTTGAGCGGTTTTTTGAGGTGGTGGATCCCGAATGATGATGATGAGGCATATAAACTCGCTCCAAGTTTAAGAGCAGTGCAATGAACCATTTCCTGGAACTAGGATTACTTGCTGACAAAATGGCGGCTGATAGTCAATATTTTATATGGACAAATATTATTCTAAAACATTTTTATGTATGTATGAATATAATATGTAGACTTACCAACGCAATGCGCTAACACGTTGAGCCTACTTTTCTAAATGTGATCATTTAACGTAGATAGGATTTATTGTTAATATTAAGTGAACGATTCGGATGTGCTTACAACCTGACATTCCTTCCAAGAGTGATTGCAAGAGTGAATATGCTCTATTTTTCTATGTTTTTACACGTTTACATTCAGACCATTTGAAAACATTTAATTTAAGTGCGTATAGTATGTGTCGTTTCTATGAACTATTAGAGCGTTTGTTTGTTACATTCGTAGTAACTGGAATTATCTGAAGGGAATGTCACCTTGTAAAGGTGCACGATGTGTACGAGAGTGTTTTCATGGCTTGTCGAACTGGATTCTAAGGTCAATCTGAATGTATTCATTAGATGTACATGATGGGCACGCTTAAAGTTCTGTTGTTGATCGGTACAAACGATAAATGAATATAATAACGCTGTTGGTGACTGAGTAGCTAGCTGTAGCAGGTGCTGAAGGAAGAAACAATTTCGGCACAAAAGCGGATGGCGCATCTAAATGTAAATTGTGCACTGACGAATAGCCCAAATCATAGTTTATTTACTTTCTGGGTCCAAACGATACCTGTAAACACAGTGTAACATATCACATTGATATAGCTTCATCCAACGTGCAGTAGCTTTATTAACGAGAAAATAAACGCAGCGATTTTATATTCGTAAGTTGGTTTAACGCAATAATGATAAGCAGTGTGGCAACTGCCTCAATGTGCAATAGTTGTTAAAAGAAAATGTGGAAAACTGCTTAATAGTGTTGGCAAACATATGTGACCTTTGCCGTACAGTCGTTTGTGCATATCTTCTACATTTTAATGTTAATGACTGATTGTATAATTACAATAAGATGATGCAAACTTGATATTTGCTGTATGTGCCATATAAGTGAGTTTATCCTGTGGAGGAAGCAATAGATGGAGGGTGTTGTAAATGTAACTTTACGGTTTGAATCAATGTTACGCCAAGATGGCGACGAAATGTTGAATATCATTGATTGTAATTGTTGAATCACAAAAAAGACAATAAAATCTTGAATTAATCGTAATTGCTGGTTACTAAGCCATGGCAATCGCGGAGGAAAGTCTCGAACACAAAGAAGCTACGAAAAGTGTGAATGTTTGATCAATATCTGTGAATTTTCTGTACTCTAGTAGGCTAGTAGTGTAACACATCGCAGCTAATCGTTTTATAATATTTTATCTCAATTATTTTATAATGGTTACAAGTTTTTTAAGGTAATAAGCATGGGAAATACTGAAAGTAATGTAATCAGCAGTGTGAAGAAGCAAGCAGGTGGTTCCGTCCAGCCAATTTACAAATTGGCAAATTTGAAGGGTAAAGCAACTACAATTCGTTTCAGTTTGATTCATCATTACGTTTAATTGTTTAATATGTTTGTTTATAGGTGGTGGACTACTTGTAGAACTCATGAAGCGAGCCACGCAGAATAAACAATTTGCTGAAATTGACCATGCCATCAAAACAAAAGTACTTGTCTCTTTCACAATAGCAACAATTTCATTAGTATTTATTTTAGGTGGAACCATTTTTATACAATAAGGGAGGAGGGAGGTACATACCGATTGCAGACTTGGTCTTGCTAAGAAACAAAGATCGTGCCAAGCACAAACATTTACCTCCTTTAAAAGCCATGGAAAACCCGGATGAGTACGAAGTCAATGATGATAAACCTGAAGTTACCGAAGAAGAATACCAAAGAAGTGCGTATGATATTTAAGAAATTATTACCATTGACCAAATTTTCTTTGCAGATCCAGGCGCGTACCGCCATGTTTGTTGGAAACTACGAGATCGAGGGGCTGTCGGTGAAACGATCCTGCACTTGTGCCTATTGAATGCAACTTCATTGCATGCTGACATCGCAAAGAGATTATTACGTTTCTATCCAAAACTCATAAATGATATTTACATCTCCGATGAATATTATGGAGAAAATGTGTTGCACATTGCCATTGTTAATGAAGATCCAGGAATGGTGAAATACCTGCTACAGTCAGGAGTTCATATGCAGGAAAGATGTTTTGGTAACTTTATGTGCCCCGAAGATCAAAAATCATCAAGAAGTGATTCGTTGGGTCATGAATGGGTTAATGTTTGTCTGCAAACAAATTATGATGGGTATGAAATCAAACCACCACATTTTCACCTCAGGACATCGCCAACTTAATGTATGTCTCTGTAATCTTTAGATACGTTTATTGGGGAGAATATCCTTTGACTTTTGCGGCGTGCCTTGGGCAGGAAGAGTGTTTTCGCTTAATGTTGTCAAGAGGTGCCGACCCTAATGCTCAAGACACAAATGGCAATACAGTTCTACATTTGTTAGTAATTTATGAAAAACTAGTAGGGTACATTGAGACATTGATGAAAACATGAAATGAAAATTTCTGCTCATTTCAGGAGGCGTTTGATATGGCTTATGAAGTTGGTGCAAAACTATCCATCAAGAATGTCCAAAGTTTGACGCCTCTCCGCTTAGCTGCTAGATTAGCCCGAGTGGAACTGTTTTTTCACATTTTGAATTTAGAAAGGGAGATTTACTGGCAAATAGGCAGCATTACATGCGCGGCGTATCCTCTGAATCAAATAGATACAATTGATACCGAGACTGGCAACATAAGCAGAACATCAGCATTGAATCTTGTTGTGTTTGGGGATAAAGATGAACATTTAGAGTTGATGGATGGGGTTCTTATTGATTTACTACATGCAAAATGGAATACGTTCGTGAAAAATAAGTTCTACCGTCAATTTTTCATGTTTACATTTTACTTTCTTATTTCTTTGTTGGCATTTACTCTGCGTCCCGGCCCACCAACCCCCTATGAAGCTGCTAATTCAACTGTAGTTAATAATAGTATAGTAAAACTAAATGATAGTGCTTTCGTCTCAAGTATTACCCCGATTATTTTAACGACAATAGGTAAGATTTGCTATTGTACATCCATCAGAGACATTGAAGGCTATTGAATGTTTTAGGAAGTGTCGATGAAGATATTGACTTTGATGATATGGAAGAATGGTGGGATAATTTACGAGAAGATTGTAGATTAATGGCTGTTGACCAACCCGATCAACAAATACGCCTAATTGCAGAACTAGCAATGTTAATAGGAGCATTTGTTTATTTATTCGCGGCGTTTAGGGAAGCCAGATTTTTAGGTGGCCGTATGTTCTACGAAAATATGGTATAACATATTTTCCTTTCTTAGGAGCAAAATAAAAGTAGAATTGTTTTTTTTTAGATGACGGCACCTTCTAGAGTTATGTTTTTGTTTTCACGAATTCTAATGTTAATAATGCCAGTATTAAGGTTGACGTGTCAGAGTGAAAATGAAGACATCATGGCAGTTGTAATCATGCTAACTACTGCACCATATTTTCTCTTCTTCTGCAGGTATCATCATACCCACCTCTCGCCAAATTAAAATGCATCCAACTATTCTAGCATTGATAATTTTCAGAGGTTTTAAAACAGTTGGACCTTTTGTAGTAATGATTTACAGAATGGTAATGGGTGATCTGCTCCGATTTGCCTCCATTTATCTTGTTTTTGTCATGGGTTTCTCACAAGGTGAAAAGTAGCATGTGATTTATATAATGTTGGCTTATTATAATATGTTTAAGCTTTCTATATAATATTTCTATCATTTGACAATCCACTCACTCCAGAAGAGGTGGATGATTCCAATTCAAATCCAATGTCTACTCCGGTGGAATCTATAATGGCGATGTTCTTAATGTCGATGACGAATTTTGGTGATTATTATGATGCTCTAGCCAAGACTGAGCATGAAGTTGGAGCAAAAGTAAATATGGAACTAGTGTGAATGAATTATGTTCAATTATTATCCAACCAACTGTTTGTTGCAGATTATGTTTGTAATATTTATGGTTATTGTTGGCGTACTGTTGATTAATATGTTGATAGCTATGATGGGAAACACTTATCAAAAGATTGCAGAAACTAGAAATGAATGGCAAAGACAAGTAAGATATCTTAAGGTATTGAGATGAGTTTACTAAATATTTGAAGTTAGAAAAATGTTTTCGATATGTTGCCTACTATTATTTTGTCCAAGTGTGCCATATTTTATAACATCATACACTAACTGTCAAAGTAAACTCATCTTAATTAAAGCAAAGTTACATATATACTATTCCACTTTCGGAGAGTAATACCATTGTTTGGGATACACTGTGCAAGAAAAATATTGCAATGAAAAATGACCTCCTGTAACCAAATCCAAAGTCTGTTTTGCTGTAGCTCATCACATTCTTAACCCAAAGATGATTGAAATTAACCCCCTGTGCTCACCTTGTTATCCGAAATTTTTGGTCGACAAGAGCATTACAAATTTATATACGAAAACTACGTCGAAAGTTATCAACATAAATAAAAACGCATGAATTGCAAAAGATGATCTACTCCAAACACCCAATGAGCTGGAGCAAAGTTGATTCTGAGGATTCGGTTTTTTCGTGTTGCACTGTATTATACCTCTTAGTATGAACTCAACTATCTAATTATAGTGGGCAAGAATCGTACTGGTGGTAGAACGAGGTGTGAGTCCAACCGAGCGTCTAAAGCAATTAATGGTGTATTCTCAATCTATGTCAGATGGATCTAGAGCACTTGTTTTACGGCTCAATCAAACGGTACAAGAACAACTCTTTCAAATTACACTCAGATACAATACAGTGTCAAAGTTGTAGGATGAAGATAAAGAGGAGATGAAAGAAATTCTTGAGATGAAACGACGCCATGATCGCTACTTGAAAAAACAGCAGGAAATTCAAGCTGCCAACAATTCTACAACTAATACTCACAAAATTTAATAAGTCAATATCTCATTCTTTATTTTAAACTATGCTTATGAGTAAAACATTAATTTAGGTGACTTATAAATGTAAATATTCATTACTGAATGAATTATTGTTATGAATACTTTATCGATGTCTTGCTTTCTTGTTATTGTTTTTCTTTGCATTATTATTACTAAAGCTTTTTTGTTTTGCAGACAAATCCCTACCTGGACTAGACCTATCCAATCCATTTGGTGTGCCATTTGTGTTTATGTTGGTTGTTGAATGTTTGCCAGCAGTCTTGATGCTTGAGTCAATATGATTGGTCAAAAGTGGAGCCATGTTAGTGTCACTAGAATCTTCATTTGTTTGTGACTCAGTGTCACTATTTCTTTCAGTTTTTTCTTGTGTATCAACTATACCACTCACAGCCTAAAAATAAACCCCACAATTTTATGAGCCTGTTCAGTTCTAAAATACATACTGCCATAGATGTAATAGAAGATTTTGAAAACAATCTTTCTGCTTCTTTGAATTTCCTATTTCGCTTATCAGCTTTGGAGTTTGTTGTCTTATTGCTGGACAAGTATCTATCCCAACCCCTTATTATATTGCCATACAATTGTGTATCTTCTAGATAGGATCCTTCAAACGCATAGATTTGCCTTTCTAGATTGGCCAACGTTTCCTGAAATATAGAGGTTATATATCTCGACAGCATTTTTCCATTCTTTCAATATAAAAACATACAGCAATTTCAGCCTTCCGTTTTACTAATTCAGCAAGCTCAGTTCGAGCATCAATTGTAGTATTTGCCTTATTAGACATGTTTTGTTATTTGACAACAAAATAGAAATATTTGATTACAAGTAATGACAATATCAACAAAGCATCAAACTGTCAGCTGTCACTTATACAACCTTGTCCTAAATTGAACTTTTCTGATAAAACTGTAGGCAACTCATTGAACAAATATTTGAAATTTATTTAAAAGTTGTGTTTTTAAAATATATTCTTTGTATATTTAAATAAAACAAATCATTGCTAAGTTTTTATAAATACTCTTTATTTAAATCCAGGATTGTTAGTAATCAGTACATTTATCATTAATTCCGCATAAAATAATCCAAAACAAACAATCGCATAAATTTGTTTAAATTCACATAATCTAGATGTTTAAAAGAACCAATGAATCAATTCCAAAACTTGCCAAAGTCTTAAATATTGTGTTTGCGTTAATTTACTTCGCTTACTGACAAAATACATTCTTTCGAAGAAATCGGATTACAGCTTTGAACGTGCGAATTGCTCGGATTATCCAAAGCACATGGTGTCATTGTGAACGTATTTGAAATGGCAGCACCATCAACACAAACTTGCAAATTAAACTTGTTTAACATGCAGTCAAATAAATGTAGAATACATGCAAAATAATTACTTAGAACTATAAATGGACTATTACCACTTGTTTACATAATCGAAGACGCAAATACAAATATAATATTGCTATAAGCTAGTGACTATGGTTGTATGACTGAAGTTGTGCAAATAGATGATATACTTATTAATCGATAATAAAATATTTCTATGCTGAGTACGAAAAAGCAGCTGAGATCGTTGCAAAGATGCAATAATCGAGCTGCTGGTGATCACAACAAGACGCGGATGAACGTGTGGAAACCCTTAACGGAAACGTTTGTATGTTGTGTAGATGTTCTACAGATTTCAATTGCCGCGTGTGCAGTCTATATTGCAATTATGAAGCATTAGCGATGCATGCAATGATTTATAATGAATATAACTTGGTAATTATTTACTTATTTCAATCATGCGTTCGTAAAACTATTGCATGGATACCTCTTAACCCTAGAAGTTTC
>JAODGC010046230.1:8430-35754 GCA_027574925.1 Ecitoglossa quadriceps | reverse complement strand
AATAGAATTACTGAAAATCCATAACATCTTGTAAAGACTAAATTCTTAAATGCTGGGTAAAGACCAATTACTTTGCAGATTATTATTAACAATGGATTCATTGTATCCACGTTCTGTTTTAAGTACGATTCTAGTATACTGATTAATGTAGACTGAAGGTGATGATATGAAATTAAATCGATAGTGCACGATTATATTTCCACTAAAACAACATTCATGTTATTGTTAAACTATAGTTAAATACAGCAACATTCCATTAAATATAAAAACACTATTTTGTTGTTATAAATTCCACAGATTTGAAAAGCCAAGAAAACATATATTTCATAATTTTTTTTATTATATGAATAGTAGTTCATTGAAATTATGTCCTCTACAATATCAATCCAGCTAGATTGAAATCAACTAATAATAAAAAGAACTCACTGTTGAGATTAGTATTTTAAGGCCAAAATGTTCATCAACAGACCAGGTACCTCCCACCACCCCTTTCTGCGATTACAAGATTAAGATATTAGCCCTAAGAGTTTGAGGATTGATTGGAAGATGCATACTGAGTAGTTTTATGGGTTTTATATAATGTTTGTGATTTGTTGTCTCGTGATTGATTTCAGGCAATCGCTCGTCAACTCCAACTTCACCCGTCACTAATTATATTTATGAAAATAATAAATTGAAGTGCACATTTTGTATAAATATTTGATATATTGAAGAGGAACAAGTTGATGATCTCACATCTGGTCTGCTACTGCCTTGTTTCCTTTTTTTTTTTTCATAAAATTTCTTCATACTAGTGGGAGAATTGGGATATTGAGTGGTCTGTCTAGGCATGAAAGTTCGAGGCAAAAGAATAGGAGGCCTGAAACGATAAGATACAGTACGTGGTAGCTTCCACAATTCGAATGAAAATTATGCGTAAACCAAATTATCACCTAATGATACACATATTAAAACTTCAATAACTAAAGCTAAATAATCTCTATTTTCACATAACTGAACAGGGTATATATGTTAATATCCTCATGATGTCTAGGTATTTGTTGTTTAATTTTAAAATTGACAGTTGTTTTTATGTTGTTTTATTAGATGGTTTGTGGCTTGACAAAAGTAGAATGTTAATTTGTAGATTCCACTCTATTCATGACTTTATGATGAGATTCAGAGGTTAGCTGATTTGTTTAAAAGCATGGGACTAATAGGATCAACAAAACACTGAATTTAGTTTTTTGTGATATCATTTTTTGAATTAAGAAAATTGAATCACAATTTGCAATCATTGTTGCGACAGAATCGTGCAGTCCTGCAATACAGTCTGAGCTACAAGTGAACTATGCAAATATGATACAAAAAATGTTCATTTTATAATGTGGTCATCGCCTTTTTAAGAAGGCGCTCTAAAAGAAAATTACTCTGTAAGCAAAGAATTGCTATATAGCCTAGTAATAAATAATTAGTCATCTCTTACTAAGAAATATCAGAAAATGAATGACAAAATTGACCAATTGGAGATTTTCTGCAAAAACTGATATAGCAAATGCATTCTATCGAGAATATTATTAGTGATAAATAAACGCCAGGTAGCTTATTTTACATCGGGTTTCCCATTGAATTTAAAATACTCCACAATTGATATAAAAGTAGGTGACTTTTCTCGTAATTGGGCATCATTTTAATGTGTTTCTTGTATTGAAAACTACTTATGTACGATTACTCTATTCTATAAAAAGTTGAATGCAGTAAAATAGATTATATTTTTAAGTTCACTAAAGTGCATTGAGTTTAATCCAGATAGGCGTTTAAATCGAAAACAGTTATTTTTCAGCTGCAACCAGTTGGAAACAGAACTTAAACTAGTCTTAGATAACTTGACTAACTTAAACAAAGACAGTGTATATCAAGCTATATTAACTGGAAAAACAGTCACATTTACTATGTACTACTTATTTCGATTATTTACAATAAAACCAACTTTTGAACAAAAACTCATGTCACTAATTAATATACAACGATATAAACACGACAAAGATTTATTTGTTAATTTTGATTATTGAATAATTATATACATCATAGAAGAAAATACATATTGCAAGTAATGGAGGACTATTCATTGTCAAATATTTTTTGGCTAAACATGAACAAACACAAAGTTTGACAATATTTGCAATTAAACTACTAGATTGATATTTACAATAAAAATTAAAAAATATATTGCCTATACACATTAAATACTTAACTGTTTAAGTAGATATTAAATGTACATATCACTTGTTGATATAAATGATAAATTAATTTAAAGCATATCAACATTTCCTATCTACGTATATAATCTTCAATTATAAATATTATTGACAATTAACTAATAGAAATGCGTAATCTCCAACTATCAATTCATACCAGGAAGAAAGTTTTACACACTTCTGTACTGAACACGATGACTGGGATAGGTTGAATATTAGTTTCATTTTGGTCAGAATACACCACTTTGCGCCTTATTCTTGGCAAGCCTGTTGGATCGAGTTTATTATTTATATTGTCACTCGCCCACTCCATAAATCAGTCGTTAATATCAAAATTAATCGAAACTACTGGAATTGCGGAGACTCTTCTAGCGCTTGTATCACATTTCGTCGAGAAATGTGGTAAGCTTTCTTAAAAATGTTTTGGCCGACGTTTTCTCATAGATGCGTCTAAAAGTAAAATGCAATTACTACACACACACACACACACAACATAAAAATTCATAAAAATTAGTACACATGAAATATTGCCAATATTTGAATAAGTTATATCTATATTAGTTAATAATTAGGTACAAGTAATTAATTCCATGTTAAATGTAAAAGAAAAAAAACTATATACACCCTAATTTCCATGCATTATACACAATATTAATGGCTGTTGAACATGCTTTATCGGAAAACTTGTTGTAATTAAACATAGGGCTATATTAAAAAAGTTCAAATCACCAAATATAAAAGAAACTCTCGCAATCGCAACTGTTTGGGTTAGGACAGAATAATTCAATATGTAAGTAAATGTAATGCACAAAATACGTGTTGAAATATTTTGTATTTGCTAGGATCGGGCGCAGCGGCTCAACATCGTAACATGAGATGTAAGTTTGCAAATCGAAGAAATTTACAAACTACGTTAATTAAACATATTAATTGTTTAGTAACTTTCCAGAGTTGTATCAATATTTAAAAGCACATTTAGTTTAAGTTTCAAGACAAAAGTTAATTTATAATAAGTTAAAATCATACCCGAAGCGTTCATGGCGACCTCAGAGCATTCCGAAAAAGGCGATAATTCTAACACTTTATTGACGTGAATGCATTCTTGTAGATATCTTCATGAAACTGAATACACGTATAAAACTATTATTGCCTGTGTAACGTACCTGCGACATTATGTTGACTATAATAACCTGAGCGCTTCACTAAGAAATAGTTAGTGTCGAAATGCGTTACAAATCATTGTTTCAGTATTCTACACGTAACTTAACAATTCGCATGTAACGTACACAATTCTATATATATATACTAAATTCATACACAAATATAAAATTGATATTGTGTTGATTAGTTTATTCGAATCATATAACAATTACGATATAATCAATCAGTCATATAATCAATAATATTGCATAAATTTTTGCTTGTGATCTATGATAATCTCGACGCTTTAGAAAAACGTATTTTGCTATGCTATTGCAATCAGGCCGAATGTATATTATTGATTACGTAAACAAGTAAAAATTATGTTGATACTTTGACTGTATTATTTCAATTTGACCCTTGCTTGAGACATAAATGTGGCACTACTCCGATGTATGAGAGAGTAAACTAGGCATATACAACAATATACAATCATTGCGATTTCGGAACATTTACAATTAGAATGCGTTCACTAATACTGTTTACAAATGTTCTAATTCGATAAATGTATATTGCATTATTTAGCGAATATAATTACAATTTTATGCGCTAGATTTGTTTTGTACAGACATTCATTTAATTTCTTTAGGAATGTCCAAATTATCCTGACAAGTATACCATAGAATTTTACATAGTTACTGTAAGCAGATGCAACGAGGAAGAACTTACACTTTAGACAAGTTTTCATTAACTTCCAATATCAGCACTATGCACCCGACACAACCGGACAGAGAAATTTAGGCCACAACAAAGTTTCTCTGCATCGCTGCGGTTGTTGGCGTGCCAGTGTCTTGGACTTTATTCTAAAAAGCAACAATATTAAGTGTATATTCTAGACATTATTATACACATATTGACAATTTTTGCTAGTATAATTTCTCAACGGTTTTGAAATGTACAATTCCTTCAAACAATGTTGTACACACAACTCCAAAAACTGCACAACTGCAAAATCTGAATCTACTGTAACAAACGATTATTTATTTACAGTATAATTGGATTATCCTAATTACATATTCCTTGTTTGATGGTGGATAGGCATGCGATCATACAACTGCAGTGGCTCGTACAAATAAATTAACATTATTGATAACGTAAAATTATTATATATCGGAATGATTATATTGTCATTATACGCATTTAATAACAGCTTGTTCGTTATTGCATTCATAAATTTCACAAGTCGATGTAATAAAATCTTTCCATAATCTGAAAGAATAAATCAACCATATTCAACTCCGAGAAGCAGCTTCACCCGTTAATGAACAAATAACTCTGCTATAAAATTTCTTTACAAAGCATAAAGCGCAGATATTTTCATCCCGCGTGTGTTAAGCTACAGGCTTCATTAATATCAACAGCGAACAAACTGTTATATTAATTTTAGTTTAGTCAGAATTAAATTTACATAAAAACAATTTTATAAATAACTATAAATAAATTTCTCTACAATTTCAAGCGGTTAACTTCGATGGATACGTTTTGGAATGATTTATTCATCGGTATTACTCCTATTGCGCCTTGTTGATTGATGAATTTGATAGTATTTCATGAATAGTACGAATGAAATCAACTGTTAAGACGATTTGCTTGATCGCTATACCGTTAGTGACGTGAATTGTGATTAATATGGTACGTTTAGTAGATCAAATCCTCATCAATAAGCAGCATGCAAATCAAATGCCCTCCGGCAACTTGCTCGAAATCCTATCTAATGGTAGTCTTTCTCAACGCGTTTCTTCAGCTGTTCCTACATTCCAGGACGGATGATAGCGCAAGCATGAAGCAAGAATACAAAACGTCAGTGTACACAGCATTCACAGGTTTAGCAAATTAGTGTAATTCCAAAGTAGTAAAATAAAATGTTAATCCCTCATGCTTTACCATGTGACTGAAGGCTGAATAAAGTACTCTAATATTAATGTAGTAAAGTTGTTATTAAATTAGTGCAGAGCAAAAAAAAAAAACAACAACAACTGAAGAGAAATGTGGTTTTAGTCCCATAAAATAAAAGTAGTTTCTATTAGAAATTTATGATTTCGTACTGTGTACACAGACGATATGAGTGGTGCAAACTAAACCCCAACGTCCTCACAAAATCGTTTCCAAAAGTTCTTCCTTATTTATCAAAAAATCACGTCTGTTTCCGAATGCGTTGTCTATGGTATTGAGTATTGTTGAATGTGTTTTGCTTAGATTGTACACTCACCATTTCGCTCGTCAGGCAGTTGATAGCGTGTTCGACTGTTTTTTTGCTGTGCGTCGAGATGGTAGATCCTTGACGTAATGGCGTCGTCGGACATCCTGTGCACATTTTCTCTAACTCACTTTCATGCATTCTCATTTTGAATCGAATTACAAGACATCATACATAATATTTATTCCTTTGCACCAATCAAAATTCCCTATCAAGCTTTTGATTGGCACAAAATCATTAAATTAACGTTCCAGTTCTCGTCTTGTCATATTTTGCGATTAAATATTATTGATTATAATATAATTGTTTTAACAACGTTAGTTAAAATTGCCCAGCTTTGAAATATTAGTATCTCTTAGTAAAATATTTCAACATGAATTTTTAGTTCTAATATTACCTTAAAATAAAATAGGAATGACTAAAGAGTAACAAAGATGAATTGAAAATAGAAAAGGTAAAGATCAGCAATTAATGCAGCTAATCGGCAGGATGGTGGGTGCATTAGAGTGCAAATATTATAATCAATAACACTAATCTAAAATGAACAAAACAAAAACAAAATTAAACCAAGACACTTTTAAAAATAAACACAATACAAATGTTCCCAATTTCAATAATTAAAAATAAATAAAAACCATAGATTATCAAGTATGTACTTAATTAAAGTATTTGTGTTTTATTTTAAAAGACTCAAGACATGAAAATAAAACATGCTTTTCAATTCGCCAAAAGTCTACTCACCCATATCACCGCTACTCGATGACTCCGTGAATGATGGTGTGCCTTCGGTCCATGTTGGTGTTGAACCCTCAACTGAGGCCGGCGGGGTCCAGGCTAAACCTCTGGAATGACTCGAATGACCAGCACCCGAACTACCCGATTCGACGCTCAGCGACGACTTATTTTCGGCCCTTGATTCCAATCTAATATCAGTTATACTAAAATAGATCAACATATTTGTACTAAAATATGCTGGGATACGTTTGCAGCTAATGCAATTTTTTTTTAATAGAAGACATACCTAACAGCATCCTCTCGATAATTTCGCACTGTCACATGCGAGGTGTGCCCAACACGCATCCGACTCGGAGGCGGCGTTGGACACATGCCACCACTTCCCGTTGCACCAGCCGCCGCCGTCTGCTCCAGTACTTCATCAAAGGTTGGAGGAGGTGTGCTGCAGCAACTTGGCACTACACCTGCGGAAATAGCCAAGCATAACGTAAACTACAATATTGCTCCGCTCAAGCGCTAATCAAAAGTCGAAACACAACTAACAAATTTTCAAACCAACACATAAAATCTGGTCTATATGAAAATCTAAACTATGAGGAAACTTTCAAGCCAGATAAAACAGTGCAGGGTACATATGTAAATGTAATTACAATAGTGCTGCCATGAAATTTTGCAAATTAAATCAATATGAGCATGAGAATAAATTCAAAGCCAAATCAACGACACGTTACACTACGTAACTCCGAAATCTCTCTGGAACCTCCCAATAAATAATTGAACCTAATAAACAAGAATAAAATAAATATCTTAAATAAAAGTTAGAATCAACCATAGTCACACCAAAAGCAGAAGTGTAGCAGAACATTAATAAGCACAATCAAGTACAAGTACAATGTACATCTATAAGCTTGAAATCGAATCGAAGCATACAAACAAATGTGTCACACTGAAAAGTTTATATAAAAATGCCTCAAAATGTAAGTGGAAAGCTGATTAAGAGAAGACGTGGTTTGTCTAAATACTGACTTGAAATTGAGCGCATACTCAATTTGACTTGAAGGATCAATAAATTCTTCTGAGTTCAAACATTCTAGTGAATCAAATGTATTCAATTTTAATTTAGTGAAATGTGCCACCCAACTAATAGGTTGTGGCAACAAAACATTATGCGTAGCAGATATATAATGAATTTTTGCCTTGCAGGTTTCATTCGGCCTGTAAGAAACTTGCAAGATGTCATCGCAAGACGACTTCATACGCCTTCTTGGTTGATCAGGCCGCATAAGAACCTGTACTGATCAGAATTGGCTACGCCGGTTAGAATCAACTTTTCGGGGCAGCTCATACGCCTACGCTTACAGTGCTGTATGTTCGAGAGAAAGCAACCTACAGCAAACTTACTCGAAAGCGAATCATGCGCACCAGATAATAGCGAAGAATAGCACTCTTCATGCACAACTTCATGCTGCGCACCTTTGCCTCCACCCAGGCCGCCGCCACGCTTGTTTTTCGGCGTACCCCGCGGCGGTACCGGCGGGGGAATTTTCGGTTTGTTCTCCGCCGTCGGCCGCCCGACCAGAACGGCCGGGTAAGCCGCCGGCGGCGAGGTTAAAGGAGCTGTCGAGGTTGGGGTTTGTGTAGCTGGTGGGGAGGCTTTCAGTGGAAGCGTCTCTGTTGGACTCGCTGAAGAAGACGTAAACAGAAAAATGTATGTTATTAAAAACATCACAATCATACCAAGTTCCATAGATGTCAAATACGCGTTTCTTTGCACATCTAAATAATAAGTGCCAATCAAAATTATTCATCAGAAAAACAGAAAAGTCAACCTCAAAAGCATTCGGAAGCGCGCTTTAGAGCTTTAAGCACGAGTATCGCTCATTCATTCCATCAATTTAACCTCGTGCGAAGCGCACAATGTAATCCAAAAGGAATTAAATTATAAGGGAATATGTGAGAGAATATACAATAGACAAATGAGATTAAGCGAACTCACCAGTTTTGCTTCCGTTTTGTTGACTAGAGATTACTTGCGTAGAAGCTGAACATAATATAATTCAATTAGCAAATATTGTTATTCAAAATTAAGAAAAGCCAGAAAGTCCCATATTCCCCAAAATTTTACACATACAATTGCCAAAAGTAAACAAACTTGTTAGAAACGTTACAGTTTCGAAAGTATCAAATTAAAACCAAACACCAAAAAATTTGTTTGGAAAATAAAATAGAAATCAAAACTTACTATTGGTTTCCAGCTCATCATGCGCACCGCGCACTGCTCTGGACAAAGATTTTCTTTTCGACGGTGAATGTTTAAGAGCTGAAATGGTAAAAATAAACCAATCTATTAGCCGACTAGATCTAGCATAACAAAATACTGCAAACAAAATGATTAAGATTATTACATTTAGTAAATTAAAACGGATTCAACAGTATGTTTGTCAATCCCATTATTACTACTTTCTTACATAAGTAACAAAAGTGATTTAAAAAGTTAATTAAAGGTATTAATCTGTAAAGTATTAGTGTGTTACCTTAAAGTATTGAAGTGCATATGTTTGATTTTTGTTGAATGTGTATCATACATGCCAACTCGGGTAATATTTGCTCGGTTGCCAACATTAAAAATGCATGTACTTTTTATGATGTAGCAAATTAAATCAGGCAGTAATTAAAACAATGAAATCGGTTTCCCATTGTGTAGGAGGTGCCTTAGTGTACACTCATCAATGACAATATACAAATTATAGTCAACCCAATAGAAGCAACTCAGGGGAAGCATAAATAAATAATTACATCACAAGTATTACGACAGTTATTAATCTAGAGATAGATACAGGAGGACGTTACCTATATAGCTCGTAACCAATGTGCGGAATTTACGATGATTGCCTTTAACTTCGGGCAAATCCACTACATGAAGCATTAAAACATACACACATGTAGAATACGTTGAGTGTTCAAGCCACACACATCCATATTTATGGAAGCGCATGGTGGAAGAAACACAAGAGATTCAAATGCGAGAGGGTACAGAATTTTACACGTAGTAGATATTTACATTCATCTTTTGCATTTGCACTTCCTTTTGAGTTAAACTTTGACAAAAGACACAATGATCCTGTTTGGTGATGCTGGTTTTATAACATATGAATATATATTTTACATAAGAAATGTGCACTTGAGTGATGCAAACTATCTCAGAAAATATGCACAGTTTCATCAACAAACAAAGATAATAACCAGTCATGCTAACTTTTGGTAGAATTTGGTTTCCGTATGCATTGAGAGTTTAGGGATGAAAAATTTACATTTGAAGCGATCTCCGCACAATACATATGAAATGCAAATGATAAATGACTTATTTCCTTAAATCGATGTGATTCTCTGAACGTGATATTAACAGGCATACTTTTTTTATAATCTACTGATTATTTTGTAGTTTTCGTTTTACTTTTGCCCACTAAACCACTAATTTAAGTTCATTTCAATATGATTGTAACGATTTACCCCTCAACAAAATTAAATAACTCAATTGTATAATTTTTGATTGAAATAAATACTTACGCGAAGGAATCTTCTTAAACACCTTTTCGGCCATGAAATTCTGAAAGCGATTTGCATAGAAACTGGGCCGGTGAACTGATACAGTATCCTTAAACATGAGAAAGCCAAATCATTGAATATTAAAAACATCAATGCGAGAACAACTGACCCCATCATGTATTAAGGATTTCCACGAATGCTCCAATTTCTTCCGTAACCGGTAACTCTGAAGAATATCGATAATACCGACGTAGAGTAGAAGACGTTCTCCTTGCGCATTCCGAGCTGGAATACCACCGGGACTAAAAAAATAAAATAATGCATATTGGGTTAACAACCTCCTTAGCATACTAAGTGAGACGTCTAAAGACAATGAACAATAAAACCTTTACAATTATATAGTTGACAATTTCAATACTTTTCGAAGAATGATAAAAAATTGCAATGAAATCAAATTAGTGAGAAATACTCCGCTTGAATTTAAGTGTTCAATTGTTTCATTATACTTCACAAATCGACAGATTATTGTGCACCAACATAAACATGACTACAACATGAACGAACACACGTATCAAGTATCAATCTTATTGATGTACCTGTTAAGACCTGTCATAAAAGGTAGTTCCCGTCCAGTGTTCCACAGACTGATAATTTTAAAACGAATTCAGATAATAGTATGAGATAAAAATAGTATGACACGACAGATGCAGAAGAAAGAAAACGTATTGTGCTTTAAATAGAGGCAAGTCGAATGTACGTTACTGATGATTTGTTCACTTTACTTTGAAATAGATACAAACGTAACAAACTGAAAATATCTTAACGTTTAACAAATCGTACTCAATTTTAATGTAAATCTACATTCGTGTGAATACAACTGCAGATGTATTAATATTTAACATTCATTGTGTAATTTCTAAATGTCGGGAATAATAGGGATCGTCCTGAATGATGAGAAAACAGAAAATATACTTACGGCACGTCATCTTCCTCGTCGATGGGTTCTGACTCGGCCTGAATGCTTTCCATTGCGGTCGAATGCGCCACCAGTCGCTGCCTGTTGATCGAACGGCTGCGATTCAACGCTGCCGCCCCAATACGATCCTCTCGTTCACGTTCCCGCTCATTGTTTAGCATTGATGCGTTAGCGTCACCTTCCCCATCCTCTTCCGGCACCTCATCCAGATTCTCATGAGACTTTTTATTCTACAAAACAAACAAAGACATCAAATGTGAATTGCTGAACCAAATCAAAGCTAATTGTCAATCATCACTTTTCTTACTTACCGCCTTCTCTCTTTGTGCTTGATCTAAATTATGAACACCAACTAAAAGACTGTAATCCATAATTTTGAAACTCTCCAAGACGCGACAATCTCGTTGTATCGTTTTGACCAACGCAGAATAAGTGTCTGCCTCCATGAGTATACCCTCCGGATGATGTTCCATAAAGTCGAGGTCCTTGTACGTTGGAGAGCGCTTCTGGCGCTCTGCCTTCGACGCCTTTCGTTTATAGGTACTGCCCTTCAGATCGTACTTCATGTGCAGCGTCACAAAGCTAGGTAATAGGTTATTCATCACAACTAACCTAACGTTTTTACTATTACATTGATAACAATATAATCCAAAAAACTTTGGCAACAATGTCCTAGGATTCTGATTCAAATTCATATAATAACCTGTGAATGAATGTGCAAACAGACAAATGCAATTAGTGATATGAGAAGCAGTAGAAGCGCATCTAACTCACCAGCTAATAATTTTTGTAAAAACTCTCCTTCCTTGTGTTGTACTGTTTTAATGATGAACTCGTCGTCGTCGGTTAAATAGAAAATAGAACCGCTAGCACCTGGATTCGATAATTCCCGTAATGGGGAACTACACATGGACATCTGCAATTGAGTTTAAATATTTAATAATCTATGATTGTGATTATTCTGATAAAAGGGTTGATTGATGCAGCACATACCAAAAAATCATCTGGCTGAATACCAAACAAATCACGAAAGTATCTAAATGCAATGGGGGCATAATTCTTAAACTTAAACTCGGAATAATGATGAGCAGGAGTATGATTTGAGCCATCCTGTGGAAAGTTTGTAGTTTCTACTGTCATAAAATCCTGCATCAAAAGATCACGCTCAGGCTTCGACGCCAATCCACCAACAGCATGTTGAATCCCTAAAACAAAATCCATCAAAATCATAAGAATACATGCAACTTTCAACAATAATGCTAAATAGTGTATTTACCAATCGCAAAATATCATTACCTATTTGTACCTTAGATCGAAAGGATGATGTCGCAAACAATTTTCGATGCATAATCTCACAAGCACACAATGGTAACAAAATAATATCTATTGATGTTTATTGTAAATGCAAGCCGCAGAGAGAAATTCCGGCTGCCCTAACACGGTGATGACGAAACCAGGCGGAAAATCTATGCCTCTCACATCGCGAACCAACACGCAATTGTAAGTGCGGATAACATAAATCAGTACATACCAGTCGGATGTTTTTCAACGCGCGTCGTCAACGATCTCGCATGATTTAATTATGTGTGTAATTAACACCGTGTACACATCAATGTGTAAAACGATCGCAGTACCAACTAGTTACAAGGTGCGAGTTTCAATCAATATAAGCATTTTTAACTCTTCAAAAACATGCAACAGTTTAAGCACTGGTATGCTTAAACTGTTGGCCAAGCACTAAAAATTTCTTAAGTACCACGACGTAAATGTACTAATTTACCCAGCTGTATAGATCCCATAATTTGCGTCGTTTGAATCTTCTTGTAGGTGATCTCGCCTCCGACTCCAACACGTCGATGCCCAATCTTCCGCTCACGATCTCGTTCCCGTTCCGCTTTGGTCCGCGGAAGGGGCGTCTTCGGTGCATACTGCGAGCCCTAAATATGCAAATAACAAATATTACACCAACCTGTTCACATTAATCCGTACTTTATTCAAACATGCCTCCCAACTGCAATGGGCAACGTTGGAATAATGAGAATATGCATCAAACTAATCCGATTTACTTTCGATGCGACAAACATAAATCGAATCGAAGGCTTAAAGAAAAAAACATGCACGTAAGTGCGTATGCAGCGATTGGGAAGGTCAGAAACGCATCAGATATATCTTTGTGTCATAAATGTTGACAATAAATCTTGTTAGGTTGGAGCAACAGCCTTTGATGCCCTTGTCGAAGTGAATCTGTATAAATGCACGTGCATAATCCTGTCTGTTTGCATTTACTATTAATGATACCGTGAAAATAAATGAACGACTACTGTTGACCGTGTCCTTCAAAATACGACCTAAAAATAAAACTAATATTTTATAGTTTACTTAAATATTTTCCTCCGCAAATAAGAATTAAAGTGGAGGAGAGCAAAGTCTGCTAAACACAAATGCGTCGATATAAAATTGTTATAATATTTAATTTGTTGTGAATAATAGCACATATAAATATTTAGTTTTACCAGAGTACAATAAAGAAATATATGTTAGGTTATAAAAGCATTTTATACAAACCAAAATTAGTCTATTAAACATGAAAACGTTTATACGTTTTCAGATAAATTACGATACTGGTCAAAATTATTCCCCGTACAAGAGACATTTCGATCCAACAATGTGGTATCAAAAAATGATAGTATGTTGATCGCACTATGCCACTTACTAATTTATACGAGGGTCGTTTGAAAAATCGTCGCAAAGTCAGAGAGAAGATGGCAGTACTAACACAAATTGAGGTTAGATTTAGATTAACCTCGAGGTTTGCTTATGTTATGTCAGCCAAATCAGTTTATTTCTCTGTGTTTGGAATTCGAAAAAGTAGTTCGTGTGTGAATTATGGAGGGCAATACACCCCAGGAGACTAAAAAAAAAGCATAATACACATTATGGTGAGTCTGCACCTTTGATGAGAATAGTTTTAAATGGCTGTAAAAATTTTCCTAATGTGCCATTATGGGCACTTATGACCCTGACGCTGGGACGCCTACTCCAGAAATTAATGATAAAATCCATACTATGATGATGGATGACAGAAGAGTCAAGATGCGCAAAATTGCACGTGCCATCTGCAGCTGGGTGCCGCAATTGCTGCCTACGCTTGACCAAAAACAAAATCGTGTCAAGTATCACAAGAACGTTTTGTAGCTTTTCTAGAAGAATACGTAGAACTTAAAGCGTCGTTTCATTACTGTGGGTGAAACATGGATATATCCCTACACTCCTGAGACCACAGAACAATCTAAACAATAGATTGCCAAAAATCTGTGCCAGGAAAGACGAAAACCGTTCTTCCAGCCGGAAAAATTACAGCGACTATCTTTTGGCATGCGCAAGAAATAATCCTCATCGACTATCTGGAAAAAAGTAAAACGATTACAGGCGCATATTATTCATCGTTACTGAACCGTTGAAAACCCGAGCTGCAAGAAAAACGCCCACGATTGGCCCGCAAAAGAGTTCTTTTCCATCACGACAATACACCAAAGCTTACACACACCTCTGCAGTTGTAATCTCAAAATTAATAGAAATAAAGTTCCAACACATTGCGCATCCCCCTCTTCTGCAGACGTGGTCCCTTCCGATTACTATTTGTTTTCCAATTTGAAGAATTGGCATGAGGGACAAAAATTTTATTCGAACTTTTTGATTGCAGAAACGAATGTATTTTTTCCGATTTGGTCACATCCATCATTCGGAAGAGCAACAAGCTAGAGCAGCGTTAGACGAAGTGTATAAGCCTAAAAGCAAAGCATGTTGAAAATAAGAAAGATTTACCCCCAAACAATTAAGAGGTTTTTATTTTTACGACGACTTTTCAAACGATCCTCCTGTATTGTTTTTTTAAAACGGTTTCGGCGCATGGCAATACTTCTTCAGTACTATTTTTCTCTCAGTGTCACGCTGAAAAAGGCTATTACATAAATACAACAGCTTATGAACAAAAACAATGAAAAACTATATATAGATCCTCACGAATGGAACATTTTTCCATGTTAATTAATGTAAAAACAGTATCTTGAAGCTACGTCACATTTACTCGTATATAATGATTTCATAATCGACTCCACTGTATTGCATACGTATTCCAACGTTTAAATGCAATTTGATTCATAGGAAAATGTATACTTCAAGGAATTTCCTCAAGTTATCAGTTGCCCAAGGCTAACATATATGCAATAACATTACACGTACCTACAATTTCAATTTTATAGTTTTAGTTAGATTTTTTACATTAATGCAGCAGTGTGCATTCAAATCTTCAACGCCAATGCACGATATTATTCGTGTAAGTAGGTGGTATTCATTTGGACATTGTGTTTGGCGTTGAAGCAAGAAAATATCATAATGTTATTAAACATAAATGAACTATGAACGAGTTAGGAATTAACTCGTTCATCTAACATGTGATTATTGTTTTGCGGACATCCTTATCTGGCCACCAATGATAGTCAATTTTATTACAATATGTTACTACGTCCAAATGTATCTATTTATTGTAATACCTATTTTTCATTTGGTTACCCGAATTAAAGGTCGCATTGTTCCAACAAATGGTTGATTACAACTCTAATCTCAAATAATATATTAAACATTGGTTCAGCAAACAAAAATGTTTTTGAGGCGCTACTAATTTTATGCCTCTTCTCTACGCCGTGGGAGTAGAATAACACAAATTAAAATATTTATTTATATGCTGCGATTACATTCGTTCATGCCGCCACTTGTTAATTTTAGCGCATACATGAGACGTTTGGAAAATATAGAGAATATGTGTTCACTTATTTCTTTCTCGCTAGCTGTAAATAAACTTACAATATTCTGTGTTAATTATTTTGGCTCCTGCAACGGTTAATCATGAATAAACTTTCTCAATCTCTATATTAGCACCTGCAATTATTAAAAAAAAAATACGAAATCTTAAATATCTCATTAATATTTTAGATTTTAGGCAAGTCCTCGATACCCGAATTCCGTCGAAAAGGAAAAAGTGCATATCATGCTTCAATACGCACGAAGGACAATGAAAAATTCATCTCTACATCATCTATCGTTGGGACTGTGTAGATTGTCTGTGAAACCCATTCACACAACACAATCAAAAACAATCCTTATTTGCATATGAAGCGCATCAAGAGAAACCCTTCAAAGTACTGCATTCCTGGTGTGGAGATTCTGACACTAAAATCCGCATTCTCTTCCTGACATAAACGCATAGTAATGTTGTTCATATACATTCGTAAGTTAAGTAATTTGGTTTGCACTATATCACGATGAATTTACTTCAACACCCAGTAAATATTTGACATTGCAATAACGTTTTCGGCATGTTGCCAGTGAGCCCAAAATTGATAATAGTGGTTGCTAATTGATATTGTCTGCAACTCAATGGTGAGGGAGTTGCCAGTAATTTCTTCGTAAGAGTATTTTCAATATTAGGCGCATGGGCTTGAAGATTAGTGTGAAGTTGAACTAGGCGTGTTCATTAAAGAATTTTGAATTTTCTACTTTAATTTGTATATTTGGATATATCATGCCAACTCATTTGTGGTCGGATTTTAATATTGTTAATGTTATTGGCTGAATTCATTAGAGGTAGTTAGTTAGTGAAGGAGAAGTGAGTAATATTCGAGAGGTGTAAAAGGTCGTGGTTTTTTAGACATGTTAAAAATAGAAACACGCCGAAAACGTTTTTCTAATCCCAGTAACAGTCAAAACTCTTCTCAATTCGATGAATATCAGATTCTTCGTGACCAAGAACAAGACCTAAACTTCGTGCGTCTGCTAGCCTAAAATATAAGACAATATTAAATAATTTTTATCATATTAATTTTTTTGTATTCTGCAAATATATGCACAAATTTAATTACCACACAATAAATTACCAACGTAATACTGAAATAAATAACTATTACCATGATTAACTAGCAAAAGAATCACGTCAATATTTTTAGACTAAACTATTATTTAATAACTCATTCCTTGCACTACACAAGAATGCATTCAATCCATTTTCAACCTCACCTGATGATTACCACTCAAAATAACTAAACCGCAGAACGTAACAATAATCATACGGTAGTTACGTATTAATACAAAAGGAATAATTACTATAAGGCTCATTATTACAACAATACGCCATTGGGCATGTGAAGGCTCGCATTTATGCAACACTTTTGTTAGCATCACTCCAATGGATTTAGGCGATGTTGTTCAATTAGGATCTTGTCTAATGCGCATACAATTTATTGCTATCATTTGACATGACAAACTCATAGGACGTTTTTGGGGCGTTTCATAGTGGTTGTGGATAGAACAAAATTTATAAACAACAGCAACTTACATCGTGGCCTAGTTTTGCATTCAGCTGTTGACGATGATCTGAAAATGAAGCAAAAACAAATATTGTAAAACATTGAAACGCTACTTGTTGCTAAGTAATGCAATGATGTGATAAGGTGTAATGTGAGTCAAGAGAGGTTTAAATAGAAATACCATAAGCTAGGATTCACTTGAAAAGGTACAAATATCTCACATAATTCGGTAGAGATAAGGCAAACAGTTCGACAGCCAAACGGAAATATTCTTCAAACGAGTATGGAAAAAAATGTCTGCCTTGAAAATGGTCGCTTAGAAGGCTTTCATATCCCTCTGAACCCTGACTGCCAAGTGTCTTCAAGAGTAACAGTGCTCGTTTGTTTTAGCGTACGCACAACACATGCAGCTATGATGGATGATTCATATGTGTAAACCCGACAAAACGGTCTGGACGGAATCGGTGTTGAGCTTGGGTCGATACTTTTATTGGTTATACACCTCACGCAACGTACACGCTCCGCCATGGTCAAATCGTCCGTCCGCCTGTATGGCCTTAATGACCTACAAAAGGCGATTAAATAGCGGCGCGGCGCGGTTCGTGAAATTTGTGAAAACATTCACACATCACCGGACATAGGAGACATGTCGGAATCCTCGCGAATTGAGCGCACGCAATGCACGGTTGTACAGCATCCTTGCCAAAACAATTCACTAAGTCGACAGAAAAATCCGATTTGGGTGTGCCAAATATGATTTGCTTTATTAACAATGAATTTACCTTCCAGATCTCCACTGTTCTCAGCACCGAATGCAAAGTCCTTAGCGTTGTTAGGTGCTAATGACGAGTCGTCCACTTCGATGCTCTCAATGTTATCTCCCGAAGCCATTTTGTGCACTGTATTTCCTCTATATGCACCAAGATTCACACGATAACACGCAACGCACCTTTTGTATCGTACCGCATGACGCGATCTTCAGCCGAGTCGTACGATAGCGTACGCTTGAACACTAATTGATCCGCGACGAATTCATTGCGATTCCGCCTATCTATACGTGCTCGTGGGCTGTACGCGCTTCCTCTCCCATCATACGCCTCTCGTCATCGATAAACTGAACGCCACTTGACAACACTACTGACAGTTGGTTTTAGAATTGACATATTCTCTCCCCACTTTTGGACCATTGGCAACCAAATGAACAGCGCGTGCGTGACTTCAATCCAAACATGTGGCTAATTTTGTTTTCAGAAAAATGATTATTGAAATACAATTAAAATGTTGTGTAAATAAATAAAAAATTATATATTATTTTAATATTACCATTCACCTACTAAAAATGTTGTGAAGAATATAAAACATTTAAATATTTATATAATCAATGACATCATAAAGTCAATTACTAAGCGGCAATACAGCAATGTTTTCACAATTCTAATACATTTAATTTACTTTTTGCATTTCTTTCTGATTTTATAATAAGTTACGTAAATTAGATGAGTTAGCACAAAACATCAAATATTTGTGTCGCGTATAGTTTCACTTTTGGTTCATAGAGTAGTTCCGAAGCAAAATGCACAGAAAATTTTGACATTATCTAAAAGGTTATTTGCAACTGTAGATTGTTTTCTTCTTGTTAGAAGGGTTTTCAGGCAACAACAAGACATCAATACTATCATCAATAAACAATAAGATATAAAGTAACTATTTTTTTTTAATATAGAGTCCGAGAATAATTGCGGTCATCTTATACTACATAGTTTTATTAAATTTCAGCCTTTATAATGTCTCTAATCTACATTAATGCGTAAGCTATTTCTATTTTCTTAGACCACAAACATATAACAGTATTGTTTATTATAGGGATACATCAATAACACCAACAGAAACTGAAGTAAAACCTGAGAACACTAGCAGCAATGAAAATACTGAAACACAGACTGAGGCTCAATTATCTCTAAGCCAATTTTGGACAAATGCTATGGAAGAAATCAAAGCAATTCGAGTTGTAAGTATATAATAAATATTGCATATATATGCTAAAGATTATTACAAAAAATTATAAATTATTCCATAGATGGACTTAAAACAGCAAGTGCTTCCATTGGCAAGAATAAAGAAAATAATGAAGCTTGATGAAGATGTCAAAATGATTTCTGCTGAAGCACCACTTTTGTTTGCTAAAGCTTCTGAAATATTCATTCATGAATTGACATTAAGATCATGGATTCACACTGAAGATAATAAACGCCGTACCTTACAGAGAAATGATATAGCAATGGCAATCACCAAATTTGATCAATTTGATTTCTTGATTGATATTGTTCCAAGGGATGATATAAAACCTCATAAACCCAAGGAAGAAGGAGTGAGAGGAGTTGTTAATTCAGAATATTATTTACAACTGGCTCAGCAGCATCATAATTCATTGCAACAAACTACAACAACACAAGCACAACCTACTTCATCAGCAATTCAGATTGTTCAACCTCAAGTTCAAACTGTGCAAGTTAATCCTCTGGAGCAGGTAATTTGTCACTTGTTATGCTTTCATGTTTAATGTTTCTCATTAAAAAAAATTTATTTAGACAACCGCAACTACATCTACCGTATCCACACCACAGCAAACACCCGTTTTAATTCAGCAACCTGCAACACAAGCAACACCAGCTGCTACACAATCTCCTTCTGGTGGAATTCAAATTCTCCAACAGATTGTTACACCAAATGGGGATGTACAACAAATTCCTGTAAGTTTTCAATGGTTAATTAATGCAGTTTTCACAATAAATTGTTTTTAGATTCAATTGTCACCGCAACAATTGCAAATGATTCGAATGCAACTTGCCAATAACAATGCACAGCCTTTAATTATTCAAGCAGCACCCATTCATCAGCCACAGAATCAGCCACAAATAATTCAGGTGAGTATTCATTAAAACGGTGTGTTTTTTTCATTGGCTGTGGTAGTCACCGATTGTGCATTTAAGGTATGTATCTTTATTGTTTACTTTGTTTGTTTACAGGTTCAAGGGAGTGGTGGCCAACAAGTTTATTTAACGCAAAGCAACGGTGCTGCTGAAAGCGAATAGTCATCACAAGATTAATAATCATCAAGTTCGATTTATGCCTAACAATATTTCGTAAACATTGTGGTATTTTTCTACTTTCAAGAATTTTCATTGATTCTTATTGGACAAATTATCGACGTAACAATATTCCCCATACTTTGTTACCCTTTTATTCCAGTAGAAGGTGTTTCTGTGTACCCTTAGAAGTGATACGGCATTTCTATGATTTCAAATGTCCCTTTAATTGGCTTAATATATTTTCATCATATTTACGCATAGTTATTCATTTATTTTTATTAATTAATGCAACAACTCTTGTCCGAGTATATTTTTCATCACATGTGCTATTATTACAAAATTATGTTTTATTGATTTGACAAACACCACACACACACATTTTATCTCTTGGAATAAGCTATAGATTTGCAATAAATTATATTTATTCCATTCGTTACTGCGTTTTTGTTCTACACTATGTGATGATTTGCAGTGAGATTTGCTTTATTGTGTTACGATCTGGTGGAAGAAAAGAACGACGTATTTTCTAAGTTTTTGTTATGATGCATCTGATGTGTGGGTTGAGCGTCCAACGCAACATGGTATGTTTAGTTTGAGCTACATCCTATATACAATTACTTGCCCTAAATAAAAAACCATTACTTACTCAATGCATTAAGATTTCTTAGTAATTTACTACCTTTTATCATACTTACCTCTTTACGTCAGTCTCAATCTTCCACTTCAATATACTTATTAAGAAATGCAAATATACTTCCAAAACCGACGAAACACAATCAAATACCTGCCTGCTAATTTGAGACTAATTTAAATATTATTAGTTTCGTAATATTGAAATGAATTTTTATAATTTAACTGAGCTGTCAATTATTAATATAACTTGGTGTATTTTCTTAAATCTGCTGATTTTCTTAACGCAGAGTTTGAGTTGCTGTGTTCTTTGTTATAATATAATATTTTGTGTAGACGTTTTCGACTTATAGCAATCGCAAAACAAATATATTCAGGTTATGTTTTTTTTTTAATTTTAATGTTGGACCACAGTCGCAACTAACCTAACCTAACTAATATTCTACTAACCCATTCTGGTTTCCTTTCAGGCAGAAGCATCCGATAAGGTCTAATGCCGTGTGTCTCTTGTTTTCATGGATAAGTCACAAACATGTACTATGTTATAATTATAATTGTTTTTTACTTGTTATCGAAACATTAATATTCATTGCATTGAGATGAATTTTCTTTGACACAATGTTTGATGTAGTAAAACCATCTTCGGCACATTGCCTTCTTCAGTTTTTATCTTCCAGTTTGATATTTCATTAGTATTGAAGAATGCTTGACAGATGCGATGTTGGTATATTATTTATGATACTGTTGTTCACTCTGACCTTTCCACACGCCCTCTATTAATTATTAGCCTAAATACAACCTAAACATGATATATCAAATTGACAACAATACTCATTAGTTGTTTAGAATAATGATTGAAATGGAATTAATAATTGGTGAAATATATACACATTTTTGAAGAAGAAGGATAAGTTGTTCTACATTTAAAGCTCTTCTTAACAATTGATGTAATGTTGTAACCTATGAGCCCTATTCGGAGTTTTGTACACTACAAAACTTTTGGTGTTTATTTTTTTGCACTATCTCACAAACACTAAGGTTGTGTTGCTTCTTTACCCAAATTAGTGGGGTGGTTTATAAATTAATGCTTTTATTCTAATTTCAAAACCAACCTGGTACAACTGTTTTGATGACCATAATTGCACTAAATGTACGTAATGAAAGTGGATTTTTTAAAATATTGCGCAGTTGGTAAAACTAATGTCGGTTTATGCTATCGCAATAATTAATAATGATTGCACGACTGAAATTACGTCCAATCATTTACATATATGTCTACTTAACGATTGGTAAACAATTCTTTAGTTATCTTATCATCATAGTTATCAGAAAAAAAATTGTTTGCTTTTAATTACATACCTAATTTAAAAATGACTTTGGTGGTATAAAAGCAGCTGGAATTTCTATCGAATTCATCGAGTTGGTTTACGGTGAAAATAATAATTACACCATAATGTACTTTCTTCTATTTGTCTTGTTGGTTGTTGCGGTGAGTAATATATTGAGATACTCTAGCCAAATAACGAACTTATTTTGTATTAAATTAATAGAAACAAAATAAGTAACTCGTTGATTCTGGTTACAAAGTGTCTATTATTCCTTGTCTTGAGATGAGTTTACTTTGACATTTACTGAATATTTGAGGTTAGAAAAACGTGTCAGCACGTAGTAACTGAAGAAGGCAACATACCGAAACGTTTTTACAACATCAAGTATTTACCAAGTGTCCAAATAAACTTATTTCAATAGGAAGAAGCAAAAAATTATCCTAATTTTATTTCTATATAGCAGTCTGCATATGGCCAAGAAAATTGTGAAAAGAAAGCTGTCAATAGATTAACAGGATTGCAATTTTTTAGAGTGAGAGTAAGCGCAAGTTGTGGAATAAATCTTTCCGAAGATTTTAAAGCCCGCAAGAATGATGCACAAAACCGTATAAATACTATTTATGATGAGGTCGCAAAATGTAGAAAACGCAAGACGACTTGTGACGAGTCGAAGTGGAACGAATTGTATAACTCAATAAAAGTGATACAGATGGATATGGAGAAAATGCAAGAGGAGGTTAAATGTAAAATGTTAGAAAGGGACAAAGAAAAGGTAGACAAGGTACTTACATGTTCATAGATTTATTAAGTGAATATGTGTAGTGTAACATATACTACTTCTGCATTGGTAAAATAAAACCACATTAAGATGCGCAATTCAGTATATTTCTGAATTACTGATCCCCCGTTCTTATTTCCTACAATCTTCACATCGACGAGTTTACCTGCTTTCAAAACATATTAAAACAATAATTAAATTATGGAATTAAATTCCGTTGGTATTACATCTGGATTGAACTAGAATTGTTATTTTTTTTAATAGGTAAAACGAGTTTTATGTTGCTGCTTTGCATTTTAATTTACCACTACGTTTTAGAACCGACACAGCTTCAGTTAGTTTTAACAAGTGATAAGATCTGATTCAAAAGGAACGGTGGAAAGAAATTGACATGAAGAAAGAATAGGCAACCATTATTAGAAGGGATATCAGTGCTTCATACCAATAATCATTATCATCAATACTCAATAAACTCTGCAGATACTGCAATCGAGCCTGGTACCTTTCACAAACAAAACGAACGCTCTATCGCCGAGTTATGAAAGTTAAAACCAAGAAGAGATCTACATCCTCTTGAACAGAGCGGCCAGTCGTAGAAAGTGTCAGATACGGTGTCTGTCTATGACTGACATGGGTAACACTACGCTCACAATTACATATCGCAAAACCCTACACCCGACCCATGAGAAGTACTAGAGAGAGTAAGAATAATGATGATGAATAATATAATTATTTATATCTAACCTCAAAATACCATCATGGGTACAATTTCAAATTACTAAATCATTTGAGAATGTATTATTCATTGTGGGCATGTCGTAAACCATCTCGGCGATACTACAACGCATTCACAAAGCATTATTAAATATTTATCGCAAACTGCAACCAGCTGCCATCATAAGATATAACCTCCAACATCTAAAAATATTTCATGAAAATTTATAGTTCAAGCTCTCACAGATTTCACAGCTTTGGCCTTCTTGTTCGGGACTGTGTCGTGGCATTCTGTGGTCGTTCCCAGGATGGTGCGAATACGAAGCGATCATCTGTATCCTTTTCGTTGGAATTTTCACTGAATGGGCAAGAACTGCCGCTGTCACATCGGGTAACAATTGGTATAAATTCTCTGCTTACTATAAAACACAACAGAATGTTAAATTCGGTGTTTCTAGCACTTACAACCAAAGAAGTTAAGCCGTAAATAGTTGTAGAGAGGTCGAATAGTATATTTTAGATTACCGACCTGTATGCAGAAGCCATCGTTTGCAACCCAAACTTTACAACACTTGTCATAACGGATGGTTTACTGATGTCCATCTTATTCAACATTCCTCAGTATTACTGAAATTTACCAACAGCTAAATGTTATTGGAACGACGTAGGTATTCCTAGAATTAAATTAGGTTATGTGTTATTTAATAAAGTAACCACAACAAATTTTATGCTAAAATTCCATTTTAGATTCTACACCGTGCACAATTGGGCTAAGTTCATTTTGTTATGAGCAAGGAGTGTCAACAATATAAGAAAATATAACAATCTTGTGTATGCACCCCGCATTATCAGTGTATCCATCATGCTCAAAACCAACAATCAACCATGAAACAATGCCCTATTTTTTGAGAAATAATTAATCATGAAACACAATACCCATAGTTTTGTTTATACATACGCAGTTATGGAGCCTTTCATTTTAGTACACGGTTTTTGGTAAACTATAATAAATAACCTTGTTCGGCACGTTCTTTATCGCCTGCTTTATATTGGATCAGCCAACCCACATAATATAGAAGCGTCCCGCAAGGCTGTGACCTTCCACAAGCAAAAGATGATCTTGCTATTACCCGCGGAACATAAACATGGCAATAAAACTGGTGGTCATAGAAATAACCTAAAATATTTTTACGGCTAGCTTTTAGTTCAATGGTAAGAATATGAAAATATCCCGAATACAGTATTTCATCCTGAGTGGTCCGCACTTCTTATCTGCCAAGCAAATTTAACTTCCTCTTTGCTGCTGTCGTCTGGTGAACAGTGACGATGAGAAGCTAATGAAGAAAATTAAAAGTATCCCCAAAACTTTTAAGGAACTTTTTACTTTAGGTTTGTATAAAAAGTTCCAAGCCATTTCAAGCAACTTATCGGGATATCAGCAATTTTTCAAATAATTTTCATGAAACTTATACTGGCCCGGTTTTAGTAAGGTTAAAATTAATAGGAATGTCAAATAAACTTGGTAATACACAGTAGTTCCCATTCTAAAATGCTTGTATCTAAATTATGTTTCAATTATTATAGTCTAATTTAATCGACAAGAACACTTTTGAAAAAATGATTCTCAGCTCTGTAGCTTAGTAAGCAAGACGTCCGCATTATAGCAAACCAACGAAGCGTATACTGAGGACTCTCAAGATCACATCCTGTTGTGAGTATAACCAATAATTTTTACTGAATCCAGTCTCTGCTACTACCATGATATCAAGAGTATAATCAAATAAAAGAAAATTGATGATACATCACGCATTTTCAATTTGTGTAGGTGCAATTGTTTGGATTGGTATTATTGATTCTAACTGCTCTTTCAAACGATTTCTTTTGTTTCTGTTTGTTTCAGTTACAATGTGTCTAGATACGCTTCAAATGCGTTTTTATAAGAATGTATGTTTGAAAAACGTTGTGTGGTTTCCATTATAAATTTTCTTGCAATTCCTCCGGCCCTCAATTAATTGTGTTGTAATTAATTCCGTATTGTTTATGCCTGCAATATAATTGTCATCATTTTTTCAGAATCAGACATTGGTGTTGAGAATCATAATTTTAAATGTAGCGCTCTAAGCCTGGCGTCCTTTACAACGCGTTTACATAAAGAATCCCAAAGGAGGCTTTGATAACAAGAGAGCTGTATTTATTCCGTTCCGAAATATTAGTAACTACTTTCTGTTCTGTATTAAATAATCATCAATGGGTAACAGTGACTTCAGGAGCAATGATCTTCTTCTGTTTGATTGGGGAAGTACCTATTATTTCTTAGAAATAAAGCTAAGGCAAAATTGCTTGAATTCCATAGCAACAATCGGTAGTACTTTTGGTTTCATTTTCCAGACCAAAACCGGGAAACTGAAGAAACGGAAGATCTAGGCACTCAAATTAAAAGGGAAACAACTATGTTTGATCATAGTAATCAATATTAATTATAAAGTTGTTTTATATATTGAACAAATGGCTTACAGGTGAGGGTCCTTCGAATTGTGATTTGAGTATTTTTGATGTTATTGGATTCTTGCTTTTATGACACAAGTAAATTATAAATTTCAATTTTTCTGCGATTTAAATTGAAGAAAAAAACAGCATCTAGGTGCAGAATCTAATCTGATTGTGTGCATCAAAGAACAAGTTTATTGCATTTTGCGACTGAACGTGAGCTCTACAACGCAAATTGTTCCAGCCAGAGAGGATTTTGATCCGTCGTCGCCGCCGTCGTCTCAACATGGAAGTTGAATTAAAAATGTAAGCCACGCTTTAAGAAATTGCCTACTGTAAAATTGAAACCAAAGGAAACCCTCTATCAAAATGCACTCAATTCACATGAACAAATATTAATGTGTCTGAATAGCCAGACTTATAAATCATATTAAAAAGGAGGTAAAATTTGATCAAGAAACAAACGTTCATGTCGCTCCTTTTCATTGCCGCACATGGCAGTATGTTTCAAGTGGATTTCTCCATACGCGCTTCGTATTAAATTTATTATCATAGCTTAATTCGTAAGCACCCCGGGTGCGTACGCAATGGTGCTAAACATGTCGAGTTGAGGAGGGTTTCCGCATGCGGCAGAAGTTGACGTTGAACGGTGGTGGAAGTCGAGAGTTAGACAAGTGCCGATCAAATTTGCCAAGGACGCTACGTTAAAGCTGCTGATGGTGGAAGCGCATGGTAAATAATGGAAACTCTCGAAATATAAACCCTTAAACAACAAGCTTGCTAAATTGGGACTCGCCATACATAGCCACTACCACCACTACTATCGAAAATGACTATTTATACTCTACCCTTGGACAAATTTATCCCAGCGCAAATTTATTAATAAACTCCACATTTATATTTTACATCCCATGCACTGCTATTGAGGTTGCTGCTGGTTCTACCGTTTGGTCCTTCCACATCAAGCCTCAACACATTTCACTAACTAATTAAAGAATAATATGCATTTTTAAGATAAATATTTATTATTTATATAGGACATGA
>JAODGC010046219.1:15841-35761 GCA_027574925.1 Ecitoglossa quadriceps | reverse complement strand
TAACCTAACCTAACCTAACTTAACCTAACCTAACCTAACCTAACCTAACCTAACCTAACCTAACCTAACCTAACCTAGCCCAGCCTAGCCTAGCCTAGCCTAGCCTAACCTAGCCTAACCTAACCTAACCTAACCTAACGCAACCTGTCAAATTATCTTTGAGCATTGTGCAGACTGCAGGAAAAATCGTGCCGCGTAAGATACTAAACCGCCGACATCTGATACTATAATAAATAAATTATTACTATTATTATATATTATGTATCTTATACAAAAAGATTGATATAAGTATAATAGGTTGTAACTGGTACTTCTCTAATCCACCTATACAGATTGTGTCATACTAAAACTGTTACTAGCGAATCGCGGCAGTTAGAATTCTTGAGGCATTGGGATTATTCTAATGCGCGACGCGGATTTTCAGACACGATCCAAGATCCCAAACTCAATACCTTCTAGCAAAACAGCGCGTAAGCACGAAGGGTGGATGCAGACACATTTCACGGATTTCCCTCGGCGAAATTTCCCTTGGAGAGTTTCGTGCTCGCAGCGTAAGCTTAGATCGAGTGTAAATAGATTTACACAGATTTGTGTATCGGCGGGTTTTTTCCTTGTTTTTACCATGTGCAATTCAAGCGCCACCAACTTTAGTTAGAAAATTCTGTTTCAGGTTGGTGTAAAAGACATCCCGAACCATACTATGGCACATTAATCGGCAGGTTAAAGGATTATGCTCATGGTATTACTGGAACAGCTTACGCAGTTGATGACAGCACCATCTTTATCAAGAACTTTTCGTATGATGGCACTGGTCCAGATGCATTCTTCTGGATAGGCAACTCTCCACGCCCAAGTCCTGAAGGATATATTATTCCATATCCAGAGGACTATGTAGGACGGTAAGAAGTTTATTTTGTGAATAAGGATTTAAATTAAGGAACGATTTAATGGCGTGAATTGTAATTCCTAGACATTTATAATCATGATTTAATGAATGCAATTGTACTCTAAAGGCACTAAACGTTATCGCTTGCAATATCAATAGGAGGTATAGGACTACCAGAAGTATCTCGCATTTTCCGTAATGCGTTTTCCCTTCAATGCCCTCTTGAATGCGTTTTCTTTGCCTTCTTTGCTTTCACGCGTTGAGTGCCGCTGCGAAATCGCATGGTTTTCGTTGATTTTCCCCGACTTGCCGCCGTTCGCTGACTTCCGGCGTTAATAACATTGCGTCGCCCTGTCGATAGCGACGATATATCTTCGTACTCGACTCCGCTTCCACCACAACCACACCATTGCCGCCATAGGAGAAGCACATAATACGATCGACGACGAGTGATTGATATCATCATTTCTTTGTCTGTTTACCATGAGTCGTAAACTGTATTGGGGCAACAGAAGACCCTGACGCACTTGATATTCATGATTTGCTTTGGTTTGCTGACGAACAGAGATGAGAAAAAATGCAGAATTAGCTAAGTTTGCCAAATGAAAAAAATGGAAAATCTAATAAAAAAAAGTGTATGAGAAATGTAAGTTGAGTAAGTTAAGTGGAGTAGTTTCAAGTACTAAGGGATTTTTTAGGTATTTTGGGTGAGGTTAGGTTAGTATACAGTTTATGGGAGGGTGACGCAGACTAGCTAATAAAGACGTTTTCAAGCTGACTTCATCACAATTACACCGCCCCTTCACTCGCTCGCGGCGAACTAACTAACTGCACTTGCTAGGGCATCAAAGCCGGTGCCCGTTGGGGCGGTGTGACTAGGAGCGCAAAGGGGTGGTTGCGGTCGCTTGTCGCGTGTTTCACGGTGTGGCTTCAGAGAATTCCTGAAACGCTCTGCATTCTACACATCTAGCACACTTACGAAATGAACTAGATCTAAAAAAAGAGGTCCAATAAATTAATTTTTGCCCTAGTAGAAAATACAAAGGAAATATTAAACCATTTTCGAACATTTACAGATTCAATAACGCCCCGTATCATGACCAACGTTTGATGCGCTTAAAAACTTTCTAAACTCCAAGTATCTCTTCTTCATCTCCCAACTTGTTTCCAACGTAAATATAACTGTAGTGTACAGGCAACCACAAACGAAACTCCGGATGCAAAGCCCAAAACATTGCGTTTGTGCTAGAAAACGAAGCACATATTACGTTATTAGTTTGCGGTGACCATGGCAACGCAGGGTGTGCATTGCAAGTTCCAAATCCGCTTACGTCCTTACGATACCACGACCCTTGATGATGAGAACCAAATTGAAAAGTTGACTAACTATAATACTGCACTGAAAAAAAAAATAAACAGAGCAAGCAACAAAACTACCAATGGAGGAGTTTCGATTTTTTCCAAATCTACGCTTGCTTTGGTTAGGCAACCAAGACAACTTGATTAAAATTCCCATCGCGTGCAACTTGAATCAATTCTCGTTGAGTAAATTGATTTGAAATGCTGGCGCAGCACACAAAGGGGTACAAAAGCATTGAATAGGGTGTGTGGTAGGATATAGTCGACGGGTAGTGTGATGGGCACGCGTCGAGCACTATGTTTAATCAAACGAGATCCTGAATTACCGAACGTTGGTAATGCATGCGAGAAGACGAATGGCCACCAGGCAAACCGCAGTGCTATTTACATATAAATAGGACTCAGAAATGAGTTCACAACTTCTAACTATGATGGGACTGTTTTACTTCCAACGTTGGAAACTGTTGGAAACTGAATACACATCAAATTATATTCCTACAAGAAAGAAACAAAAATATTATTTTGCACAAGAGCATTTTATGTTTGGTACATTTATCTAGCCCATCTTATTACAGAAAATTGTCACGAACCGTATTGATTCCTAAATTATTCTGAGAATGTCATAAGAAGATCTCAGAAAGTTGTTGAAAGAAACCACTTGCTACATTCATCACTACCCCATTAAAACCTCCATTCTCCTCTCAAAATATCCATCACTTTGTATTGTTTCCACCCAACTGCCCTTCACAGTCATACGTATATCACGTTCCACCAAATGCTCTTGTTTCCTAATCATGATCATGATCATCACCATGCCAACGCTCTTCATCGCCCTCACTGTTCCCATCGCAGTCCGTGTTTGATGTGCGCGCAATATATTCATAACGTCCCTTTCGGATTTATGCCCCTTTTGAGACTCCCCCGTAGCTGTCACTGCCTGCATTGACTGTCCTTAGTCAGGATATGGCTATTAGTATATTAACATAATTGCTGGAGATTAAAATCGCCCCTTGTGCGTGTGATGCGTCTCCTCCCCCCAGGAGGGAACGGACAAAACTGACATTATTCATAAACGCGCAAACAATTATTAGCTACTATATTACAGGATAATATATTTGAATAAAGGGTGATTTACAAGGTTATCTGCATGTATCTAGAAAAAATTTAAGGTTAGTTCTGTTGTGGACATTAAGGATGATCCTAGGAGGAAAACATTTGCTTGTTTGTGATTTAGATTGATTTGGTACAGGATAAAACATATTTTTGATGGTTGTAGAAATTAGTCTTAAATCAATTTTCCTTATTTACGAAGACGTGTGAGGAAAGTCTAAGAAAGCTGATGTTCTTTTTTGCGTTTGCTTGCTTGCAGAGCTCAAAGTAAGTTGTTGATTGTTTTTTGTTTTGTTCCCAGTGATCCACCCGTATTAAAGGCTTACCGCAATGCTGACATAATCCTACGCCTACCGATGGGGAAGAAGATCAAGGACATAAGGTGGCTTTCCGTCTGGTGTCGACGATTCACAGTGAGTTTACTCTTGTCTTCCTTCATTTCTTTTAATGCACTTTGGGTCTACAAGAGGTTACAGCTGCTTGGAATGGGTACAATCAGGAACAACTATCTTGGCATCTTGAAATGACAACCATGTCAGCTTCATCCGTATTTATGCATTCAGCATTTTCCTGTCAGTGTCTGCGCACAAAACACGTTCTTTACACTTGGTTGACTCCATTATGTTGTCACGCCACTAATGTCACCGTTGATGCTAAAATTCACACATATTTGCAAGTTATCTTGCCACTTAAAACATTCAGTCAAGGTCATAGAGAAAACCGCTTGTTTCTTCCTGTGATTCATGACTGCGAGTTAAAAAATATGAATTTGATACGATTTTATTTGAATGCAATGTGCTTGCCCTCACAAACCACTAGCGCATAACTAGGATAAAAGGGCGTCGTTTTGATGCGCGGGGGGTTACTGAAGCGAAACACCCTTGGAGGCGGCCGGCCGGAACCAAGCACGGAAGGAACGCAAAAAAGTGTTAAAAAACGGGGGAAATTAATAATTTCCACTATATAAGCATTAGCTATAAATCTCAACGCGCCGCCGCCCCCGCCGTTGCAAGTTCAACGAATAAATGGCGAAATCCGTTTGGGGCTGAGGACCCATCAAAAAAACGGTACGGCCTTTGAATAGCACTTTGGCGAAAAAAAAAATAAATGACCGGCAGGGAGGTGGCGGCAGTTACAACAAAAAAGGAAATATCATTAAGATATACGAATGAGAGCGGTAACAAAAATTACGTTAGTGTAGATACCTCCAACTTGAATATTAGCAAAGGAAACTAAGTGGAGAGTAATTTTTGGGGATTTTATACTCAAAGAGGATTGTTTTTTTGTCAATACCGCCATTTTGAAGAAAAAACACTAAACAATCATTGCCAGAAATGTCGCTGCGTCGGCAGATTCGCGCTAGCGACGGGCAGGGCCATGGCCGTGGGTGGCACCCTTCTCGCACAGCCAGCCCGGAGAATTCCGTACGCACACGCCGCCCCCGACTATGCCCCGCAGTCAGAGCACGCAGGCTCGCACGTGGCGGGGGGGACACATTACGGAGTATTACATTATCGACCTGCGCCACTCGCAACACTCACTCTCCGCTATTCTTCAGTCTTGAATAACGAAATTAACAACGTTGATAAATTGCAGTCCTTTGTCAACCGGATAAAATGATGATGCTGCTTTCAGGTGGACTTTGGAGAAGTGTTCATTCCTCCGAACCTAGAAGTACCAAGACCACGAGTCTTACATGAATTCAAACGATTAGCACATGGTCTCCGGTCTGAAAATATTACAATCTTGGATGCTAAGACTTTCTACATTCCTAACCTCCATTATGATGGTGCTGGACCTGATGCTTACTTTTGGGTCGGCAACGGAAGTGAACCTACGCCATTCGGTATCAAGGTTCCTAATGAAATGGGGTCTTTAAATCCATTAAGAGGCTACCTAGGGGAAGATATTGAGATTCAATTACCAGGAACACTGACCGTGTATGATATTGACTGGTTAGCAATGTGGTGTGTTCAGTACAAGCATAATTTTGGGCATGTGATGATCCCGAAGGATTTGGATGTACCTCCAGCATTGGGGCAGACTAAGATTTCTGTAAGTATTTCCTTCACCTAATTGTTAACTAAGTAGCTAGATGGTAAAAATTTTATTGGAAATATTCTTCCACTTGTTACATTTTGTTGGATGGACTGTTGGTAAATGTATATTTTTAAATTCCTTGCTGTATTATGGAAACGCAGCCTCCTTGGTGGTACAACCCCGTAAGTATAGGTTACCATAATCTCCACTTTTGATCACCTTGCAATAAATAACTCGTCTATGTTCACGCGCTTGTTACCTTGTGTTGAAGACCTCTACAAACCAACCACCCATACCTACCAATTGCCGAGAGTTCCTCGACAAGCGTTTGCAAGTGCGCTGGGTTATGAAGAGCGACATGGTGGAAATTACCTTAAGTGCAAGGATTCGGGAAGACCAATGGATGGCGTTTGGATTGAGTGGGACCAGTGATATTCCTCAAATGGTAAGATGAATTAAGTATAACTATAAAAAAAACACACACACAATCAATGCGTTTGTTCCTTGCTGGGACCTTGTAGAAAGGAGGAGATGTTGTAATTGCTTTCTACAACTCCTCAAGTGGTACCTTTAGAGCAATCGACTATTACATGTCGGACAAAGCTCAATGCGATGGTAAGGCCGGCGTATGTCCTGATGAACGCATCGGTGGTAAAAACGACGTCACCTTGCTATCCGGAGATCGTAAAAATGGAGTCACTACAATAACCTACACCCGCCCATTGCAAACCAACGAAGCCGTCAATGATAAAGCCATCCCTAGCAGTGGTGAGGTTAGCGTTATTGCTGCGTTTGGTCCTCTTAACTCCAGAAAAGAAGCAAATGCTCATTCAATGACAGATAAAACCATGGAAGACTACAAGATTGACTTCTCTGATATGGATGACGCTGATTGCTCTGGTGATCTAGGTCCACAAGTCGACGACAAAGGACCTAAACCATGGCCACCAATGCGTATTGTAGGAGAAACCACTTTCCGCGTTCGAATTGGTCCCACCGGTGGTAAACGTGGCTACACTCCTATCACTGGTCAACCTTCCTGGGGAATCTGCTGGTATGTTAATGACATGCTCATTCCAGAGCTGTACTTAGAAAGAGGACAAAGCTATCAATTCCTGGTGGAAGGCGGTGATGATCCTACCAATCCAGCTAGGTACCATCCGTTTTATATCACCAACTCGAAGGAAGGTGGATACGGACAGAAGTCGGAACAACAACAAAGAAAGCAGAGGGTTTACGCAGGAGTCACTTTTGATAGAGATAACTATCCAGAACCTACGGCAGCTGGGCATTACTGTGAATGGACCCATAAGAGTATTGATAAATCCTCGGAGACTGAGACCTTTGCCAAGTACATGGACACATTGAGATTGGAGTGTGACGAAGGTGAACCAGCAGTGCTCAACTTTACAGTGCCCATGGATGCACCAGACTTACTTTATTATCAAGTAAGAAGACGCAATTTGGAATTCACTCCATAAATAATGTTGAACCTTTTATCTTGCAGTGTTATACGCACAACAACCTCGGTTGGAAGATCAACATCGTTGATCCAGGTTACATCGACAGTCAGAATAGTTCTTCACCTGCAATGGATATGAAACCAAGCAGTAACTTAATATTTGTCACATTGTTTGCATTTGTCACACGAATTGTAACCGTATCCAGTATTTTCTAACATACAAGCAACTATTTTGTTTCCTCTAGCTTCAGAAGCAATTGTTTGAAGTGAGGAAACAAAATCTGCGTATACAACCAAGAATACTAAGAATACAATGAAAAACATATGATAGTAAAGTAAGCACTAGGTAAGTTCGGATTTTTGAATATAAATTAATGTGAATACAGAATGCATATTCCCATCAAATATGTTTGATGAAAATGAATAAAAATGTTTGTCAAAATGACCATTGAGAGGGTCACTTTGGTTGCATATGCTTAAACTATATATAGGTTTAAGGAAAACCGAGAAGTTTGCAAGACAATACTTCAATGCAATGAAAAAAAATATTATAGACACGTCAATATTATAAACTAAGTGCAACTAAAAGGTTGATCAAACTTAAACTACATTTGATTTGAGTTCAATTTAAAAGTAGGAAGTTAGTTGAAGGTGACGATGACAATAAATTCATCAATATTCTACAATAATAAGCATATACAATAATATACACATTTGCCAATTGAAGAATTCAACAAAAGCATTTAAAAACACAATTACTATTAATATCAAGTAAATAAAATTAATGGGAATCATGGAAATTATGACAATAATTGAAATTAGTCACTATCTACAGATAAATATTGATATATATATATATATATATATATTAATCTAAAGAGTTTTGCGATGTGTGAGGAACGTTTTACTCGAATGCCCTACTCGTACACATTAAATTGATTAAAATATGAGGAAGCAGTTTAACAAATTGATAACTTGCATTAATTGTATTGTATAATTCTCGTAATATTGTATCAAGTTTTTAACATTTCTACACGTAAATTGTAATCGTAATGTCTTTAAATAATTCATAATTAGCTTAAGTACGATGCGGATTTTCAGCAATGGGGAGGGTGAGGGGAGGGGAGAGGAGGGGGAAACGTGTAATAATGTAATAAGTAAATTAAATTGTAAGCGTTGTACCGCATCTAACACTAATTGAACAGCACAAAACGAACACATCTTTGATGTATTATTACGGTACAAATGACGCATATCGAATACTTAATGGATCTAATTAAATATCAAGATGAAGATGGTATATATAGCAACCTCTTCTACACGAGTGTTAATTGTGGTGTGCAGACAATAATTTGCTACTTATATGCAAAGCAAGAAGCAAACAAACGTTGAGATAAAGCGACAATAATGGTGTAACAATTGTAAACTGTGTACATTGCAAGCTAGTTTTCGTATCTATGGCTTTTATATGTGTTTTTCGATGAAGAGAGGCGCTACAAGTTCCCAAATATCAACCTAACCTAAACATAATCATACTTGATACTTCTAGCAACTAGTTCGACTTCAATGACACATTCCGACTCAGTCCACAAGTCTCAATTACGACTTATAATCGATTGTTGTTAATCACTGTTATTTCCTGCCAGGTTTTGTTATTGGAACATATCTTGTTGTACATTCGATTCAAAGTGGTCACTAGTAATTGAAACTTAATGCATATTATACTGTAATATCATCATATACATGTGAAGGTTTTGCTCAGAAGTATAACATTTTTACAATTTACGCATGCAATGTCAATTTTCAAACTCAAATATCTCTCAAATGTATGGAATATCAATTTATCACGATAGGGATATTCACACGACGTTCACGACAATAATGGCGTACAAAGTGTATAAAACTGTTTCAAATTTTCAAGTGAGAAGAAATTATTCTGTACATGTGTCATATTACTAATTAACAATTGTTAACTGATAACTGTATCATTGGATATTGTAATATTATATGGATCTTATCAAATACAAATATCTACAGGATTTTCCTATGCACCAAACTAATTTTCTAAAATTAGTTATTTTAGCATATTGTTATTTCCAATATATTAATGTTTAATAATTAGCACCAAACTAATTTTCTAAAATTAGTTATTTTAGCATATTGTTATTTCCAATATATTAATGTTTAATAATTAGTATTCAAATAAAATTGAAATTTAAACAAGGCTTTGCCCTTTGCGCCCTCTATGAGCAGGAATATTCAAGTTATTTCATCAGCTGTGCAGCAAATAGTAAGACAATAAACAAATCTATAAATCTCCGGGTTCTGCGCGACTACCAAACAAATAATCCTGGATGAAATGTGATATACTCTTGTAACCAACATCAGGTCTGTTCCAGGATGGGTAATCAACTAGTGGGCATTGCCCCATCAGCAATCTTTCCCGTCGAACATTATCTCACCGATTTAACTGACTTGAAATTCGATGTGAGGTTAGTATTTATCTATTTTGGGCCAATTCACAAACATTTTATTGTTTTCAATTATGTATGTACATAATATACAGCTTAGGGAGCACGAGATTTCTCAAAGTCGCCCGTGCGGAATCTCAGGAAGGCCTTGTTGTGGTGAAACTTTTTGCAATACCAGACCCTTCATTCCCACTATCATTCTACAAAGACAGACTAGAGGAGATAAGAGCAACACTTTCTTCTGCAGTCAACTGTTTACCATTTCAAAAGATGGTTGTTACTGATAAGGCTGGTGTTATCATGAGGGAGTATGTTAAGTATAGTTTGTATGACAGAATCTCAACTAGGCCTTTCCTTACAAACATTGAGAAACGATGGATCACTTTTCAAGTTTTATATGCTTTGCACCAGTGCCATAAGGTAGGAGTATGTCATGGTGATATTAAGCTAGAGAATATAATGCTAACTTCGTGGAATTGGGTATTGTTGGTTGACTTTGCTTCTTTCAAACCAACTTTTCTACCAGAAGACAATCCAGCTGATTATTCCTACTTCTTTGACACATCTAGGAGAAGAACATGTTACATAGCTCCTGAAAGGTTCATTAAAACAATTGCCACTGATAGTAATGCAATGTTCAATGAGAATCCATGTAATAGTGGAGATCTTAAACCAGTTATGGATATTTTCTCTGCTGGGTATGCTATAAATCAATGTTCTTATCACACAAAGTAATGAATTGATTTTAATCCAAATAGTTGTGCTTTGCTGGAGTTGTGGAATGAAGGCCAAGCACCGTTTGATCTCTCCCAGCTTCTAGCTTACAAATCTGGAGAGTACAATCCTCAGAAACACTTAGATCGATTGGAAGATATCAATTTAAAGCAGCTAATTGCATCAATGATACAGAATGATCCAAGTCAACGTCTACGTGCGGAAACCTATCTATCTCTCGAACGAGGAAGATTATTTCCTGAGTATTTTTACACATTCCTGCAGAGCTATATGTTGATATTCTCAGCAAGTCCTATTTTATCACCAGATGAAAAAATTGCTAGATTGAAGAATGACATTGCTAATATCTTCAAGTTCTTATGTTCCACAGAAGAAAATGAAACTGGAGAAAGGGATAATGATGGTTTAGTAATCATTGTGTCTTTGGTCACATCAACAATAAGGGGTTTACATGATTGTACATCAAAGTTGCAAAGTTTGGAGATTTTGTATGAGTTGGCATTACATGCAAATGAAGAGACCATTATGGATAGGATATTGCCTTATATTGTTAGTTCACATGATGACAATTATACAACTTATTATCGGATTTATTTCAGATGTATTCGATTCAAGATCACAATTCTCGTGTTAAAGTAGCTGCGATTAATACAATCACCAAGTGTCTTGCTGTTGTTCGCAATGTACCTCGCTCTGACGCCAACATATTCCCTGAATATGTTCTTCCTGGACTTGCACCTCTCGCAGTAGACACTTCCCCATGTGTCCGAGCAGCATACGCCAGGAACATCGCCACTTTAGCCGAGACTGCACTACGCTACCTTGAACACACTCAAGTTGATTGTGGGGATACTTCAGCTGCATCTAAAAATGGCACTGCAGCTTCAGCTTCTCGCCTCAACTATGAACTTGAATTGCAGACGCTACATGAAATGGTTCAGCAGACAGTTAGTACTTTGTTGACCAATTCACCGACGCTTGTAAAGCAAACCTTGATGGATAGCGGCATTACAAAGTTGTGTGTCTTTTTCGGGAAGCAAAAGTCGAATGATATTTTGTTGAGTCATATTATCACGTTTTTGAATGATACGGATAAAGAATTGAGAGGAACTTTCTTTGAATGTATTGTGGGAGTCGCGGCGTATTTGGGAAGTCATTGTTCGCATATTTTAACGCCACTTTTACTGCAGGTATTTTGGGTATCAAGTCTGAGAACTAGGAGTGGTTTAATCCAAAATTTTGCAGGGCTTGAATGATACTTGTGAATTTGTTACAATGAAAGCTATTCATGCAATGGCAGCATTGACTGAGTTGGGATTGATCACAAAGCCGCAACTTAGAGAATTAATCTCAGAGTGCGCCATTTTACTTGTTCATCCTAATTTATGGATTCGTCATGCAGTTGTCGCATTGATTTGTTCAGCAGCAACATGGTTAAGTCCACTGGATGTACAATGTAAAATTGTTCCAGTGGTATCACCCTATATGAAATATCCACTTATACAAATTGAAAAGTAAGATATTTTCTACAAAACCCACCAAATCCTTTACATATAATGATATTTTTGCGTGTCCAGGCCTGAATTATTGTTGGAATCTCTAATAGACCCTATAAAACGTCCGGTTTATGATAGCGTCGTCCAGTTTGACAATCTTGATGCTTTATTAAAAGTTCTTGAGTACAACCGGAAGACAAGGCAGTCAATGAGTGGAAATGAACGTTTCCGGACAGATACAATTGATATCATCCAGCCAGTTCGGAAGCTACTGTGCAGATTAGCAATGCCTGCAACTGTAGAAGAACACATTTTAAAAATGGCCCCACACTTATTAAAAATTAACAAGCATCATTCCATTGCAGAAAAGGAACGTGAACGTGTAACAAAACATGATGGTGTCATTGAAATTGACACCAGATTCAGTAATGTGAGGGTACATAGTTATAATCTTGAGGAAGCAAGAGCCAAGAATGAGTTTGAGGCTAAAAGCGAGATGTCTCGACGGCAATCGGAGAGTACCAATTCAGGAGGTCCCCCCTCAAGAGCAACTACATCAAGGCCTTCATCCCCAGCACCCGATGTAAATGTTCATAGATTTGCAAATGAACCACCGCCGAATATGAGTTTACATGAGAGGTCTTATATTCAATGCAAGTATCATTTTACTATATTTCTTCACGTCTTAACTAAAAGTTTTTCTCAGATCGTACCGCTAACTGTAGCATGGAACTTCGGACTCTAATTGCGCGTCAACAAGACCATTTTATGGAAGCTCACAGAAGCAAAGAATGGGAAGAACAAACTGCTTGCAAGCCTCAGCTACCCCCACCTGGTTGGCACCTAGGTGGAACACTTGTAGCACATCTACATGAACATCGTGGGCCTGTTACCAGACTTGCCCCTATCCCGGAAACTCCTTTCTTTACAAGTGGGTCAATGGATGGCACAATAAAACTATGGGATTGTTCGAAAATTGAGGGCAGAAACATCGCAAACCGTTCCGTTACCAACCATAAATTACCGAAAGCTAGTGGTATTATTGCCTTGGCTGTTTGTGAGAATGGGCAGTCAATTGCTGCTGCGTCTCAGGACGGTGCGATTAATGTGCTAAGAGTAGATACAATGACCAAACAGTAAGCTAAATTATCTGGTTGTTTCGATATGGTGTGGTTCTATATGCAATGTATTAGTCTTTCAAACAGGTTTGGAGCTCTTCAGTCACGACATTTACACCCTGATGACGACGGTTGTGCAGTGGATATGCAATATATGGACAGGCAAAATGTCCTGGTCTATGCCACGTTGTATGGGTCTCTTGTAGGTTGGGATTTAAGGGCGCCTAGTTGTGCGTGGCGACTAGAAAATGGAACCAAACATGGCGTTATTACAACTTTCTGTATTGATACCCATCAAAGCCTTCTAACTTTGGGGACAAATGATGGGTCTCATATTGCTTGGGATTTGCGTTTTCAACTGCCCATTGCAAACATCAGACATCCAACTGGAGCAAGAATAAGGAAGATTGTTCATCATCCTATTGAGCCATCTTGGATTTTGTCGGCTTTCCAAGGAAACAATGAGATTTCCATGTGGAATGTTGAAACTGCACAGAGGGAGAAAGTTTTGTGGGCTAGTAGGAACCCACCCTTATCTAAAACCTCTGTAAGCTCTGTAATTCTATATTTTTTATGGTCTTTCATTGTTTGTTACCTTCATAGTCGAACAACAACAGTGTTCTTGCAATGCTAACCGGCTGCATCGACCGTTCTGGGTTCCTCCTCGCTGCTGGAACTGACCAACGTCTGCGTTTTTGGGATCTGGATGATCCTACAAAGTCCTACATGGCGATTGCTGCTCCCAATGATACTATCACGGCTTGTCATGTAACCTACGAGCGCAGACTTATTGATGGCGTTTGCGTATTTTTGGAACAGGTCGATGATCGCCATACACCTGGTGCAGGAACTAGAGATGAGGTGCCACGAGCTGGCCCTGAACCCCCGGCGGCTGGTCATCGCGATAGCATCACAGATATCGCATTGTGCAAAACCTCCCAATGTTTTTTACTGACTGCGTCTCGTGATGGAGTGATTAAAGTATGGAAGTGAGTACCACCTATGACGATGGACCACCAGCAAACAAACAACAAAGGTATTAGATCGTTTTGTATTCAAAGTGGTGCGTGTCGCGGTTTATTAATCTGCGCACAGTACCAAGGTCGCAAACGTCTTTATTGTAAATGTTATTTTGACGAATTCTTGTGAATCTTCAACTTCTCAAACATAAAAAAAGTCCCCTTATAATTTACATATGTACTTTTTATACGTCAATGTTAGCTTTCGTGTTTCTTTTTTTGGAGATTTTGTTTGGTGTTATGATAACCCATGCCCTAAATTAGCACGATAATTTTTACAGATTATCTGCAAGTATGTTTCAGTCATGGCTCATCGTGCTGCACATCCTGTGTTACATTTCATATCTCAATGGAGTGGATTTATAACATCCTGTAAGACACGATTAGGTCCTATATAAGCCGCGTGCAGTCTTTGTTACATCTAGTCGTAGTCTGTACTTCAAACTACAAGTACCACTAATACTTCAAAGAAGTTATAAGTCACATTTGACCTTACAAAGAAAATTAGCACCATGAAGATCATCTTTCTGTTGTTGCTAATCACTCTTGGCATGGTTGCTGGATTTCCTGCGCCCTTCTTCAACCTACTCTTTCCAACCCCTAATTACAACCGAAGAAATCATGGTAGGAGCTACGAGGGACATGAAGGTGGTGGTGAAAGGTACAAATCTATCTGCCGCATCCATTCTGTTGATTCCTTGGCCTACCCGGGAAGCGTTGGGAATCCTGTGTGTCCGTATTGACATAATGGAGACTCAAGGAGCTGTACTATATAATATTAGGCTTAATTCGTTTAAATATTATTGTCATTGGTATTTTTATTGGAGTTATGGATGATATAATGGCTGTGCTCAAAGTACTTGCAAGTTTGGTAGGTTTAAAATATTTTAATCTTTTCTAAATAGTATGTATGTATATCACAAAAATGTATTCACTTTCTAAGTTCAATAGTTTACTCCGATGGAGGGTCGTAGGCGTTGTTGGGAAATTAGTCTTTTTAAAACAAACGTTTACGCACAATGTACAGCACACATGCGACAAAGAAGGCAAACGCGAAAAACATCAGTATCTTATCGGTAAATTCTCGTCGTCCGTACTTTGCCAAAAGTTTCCCACTTTGCGCAATGGAATCGGAAGTAAGTTTCAGTTCTTCCTGTGCGCCTATAACGCCATCTGAGGATACAACTAGTGTGTCTAGAGTAGCGGCGCTTTTCCTTGTAGTTTCCGCCAGTTGTCTGCTAATTGATAACAACTGGTCTGTTACACTGGTTGTGGCTTTTGCGAGAGCTTCCTTGTCTCGTTTTTGTCGTTGGCGCAAAGCTGCATCTGGGTCTCGGGGACGTAAAAGTTCCTCCTTCGCAGAACGATCAATGGCAAGCATTGAGCGAATATTGGCCTTTTTGAACAATTCCATTGAAACAGCGAGTTGCTCACGGTAGAGTGCCAGTTCTTTGAGAAGTTCAGCATCCTTAGAGTCTTTGGCCAGATTCATGAATCGATCAATGAATGATCGCAACTCCGAGATTTTTGCGCGGCCCGCGCTATTGAGGGTATTTAATTGGGAGAGTGGGCCAACGCATGCGTTGGTGTCCTGCGAGGCAGGAAATGAATTAGAAAGAGACAGACAGTGTCGAAAATCACTTAAAGCGGATCAAAGATCAGCTGGAATTGATAGAAGGAGAGAGAAGATGTGATGTTTTTGCGTTACCTGGATGATGGCTTTTAGTTGGAGACCATGCTCAGTGATGTCTTTGCGCGCTGATGCAACCTGGAAATTGGTGGAATCCATTGTATGTAATTTAATTGAATACTAGAAATTGGACTGGGACAACCACGCGACCGATGTGCGAGGAGTGCGAGTGAAATCGCCATGTTGGTCTCGAGTGTGGATGTTTTTACGGTCGATAGGAGGTGACGCTAGCAGCAACTTGTTCTAGGAGCGTTCCTTGCAATGATCATCAGAGCAATGGAGATCATTAGTGGTCTTTCTTCACTACTGTGGCTAAACTCAAGCAAGCGAGAACGCAAAGCAATGTGCCTTCATGACTAGAAAACTATGGAACGTACCCATTTTTTAAATCTATCCTTGGCCTTGTGGTTTTACTTCACTATCATCTTCTGCATACTTCCGCGGATTTAAATAGGTTACGACCTATTAAATATAAACTTGTAATTATACTTATACTAGTATTCCATACTAGTATGTCGGAAGTTACGCAATATAAATAAACTCGTACTATACTGGTCCCGTACTTCCTCTATAATATTTTTAGAGTTTTATTAAATACTCATGTGATCTTTCAAATTTATACCTATCAAACCAAATTGAAAACAGCATTCCTCATGTAATATGTTCAAACAAAACGTGTGAGTACATAACTAGTACACGATAACCATATTTAAAATGTCTTTGATATTATTCTATGTTTACACTACACTAACGTTATAATTGCAAATCCGTATTATGCAACTCTTTCTCTATCCACTCATCAAACACTTGCTCTAGTTGCTCATTTATGAGGTCCTGGTATCCACCAGCCTTCCCACTGCGCATAAAACTTCCACTCGAGTTGATAACAGCACCACATTTGCGTAGATATTCCACAACAGGGTTATGTTGAGTTGACGGGTTGTTTTTCATCACTTCAAAGCTCACATGATGTTTCAAGTCTTTCAGCTGCTTATCAGTCATTGGTTTATTTAGAAAGCCAACAATCTTTTTTATAACTGCAGTGATATCAGACTTCATCTCTTCGTATTTAATAAAAAGCACGTTTTCTCTATTTTGGTGTTGCCAGTAGCTTAGAATATTATCCAACACTGGTGCAAAGTTTACTAAAGAACAAGAAAATTAGTAAAGCCATAAAGTAACTGTGACTGTTTTAAAAAGCAAATTACGTTTTCCAGTGATAAACAATTTCCAAAACAAATCAAAGTCTCCCGTAAAACCTTCCATTAACCTACTGTGATGATAATACGAAACACAGACATCTTTTGGATTTCTAGCAACATGAATTATCTTGGGTTTCTTCTTAAAATCACGCATTTCAATGGGTAGTAAATCCCATGGTAGGTGAGACTTGATAAATCGCGGTTTTGGCATACTAGCTGCAATTTGTACTGATTTATGGACAATGCCCGGTTCATTCTGTAATAAAACTGGGTCTTCTGTGTAGAAACACGTTTCATATTCCAAGAAGGGGAAGCGTTTGTCAAGGTCAATATCTTGAGCTTTGTTGAAATCAAAATTGTTGCAAATGCACCACACTATTTCTTGAACCCATGTTGTACCTTAGATTACCATTTTATCAAACAGATATTTAGTACTAGTTTACTACATACTTACCACATTTAGGATAACTTGTTACCCAAACATCATCATCGTACACATTAAAATTAGCAATCCTTTGACGTACGTGTCGAAAACTTTCAGGCATTGTATACCCATCAAATTGCATGTAACCACTTCTAATGGGAGATAGGCAAACTCTGGTACGAGCTTCATCTAGACTTTCAAGATCTAAATCTTGAATGTTGCACAGTTTTGAGGCCATTTTAGGTTTAGTGTTACGCAGATTGCACGACAACTACTGAGCTAAATGGTTTGTTGTTAAGTAACAGCTGTAGTCACCAGTGGAATATTTTAATCAACTGGGTGCAATAGTGTATCAACAAGTAAACACAGAATGTTTATTACCAATTTTATTTTCTATTTGACAGCTAATTTTGAAACATTACTTGCACTCGTTACCATATGACATCCGTTCATCAATTCGCGCCGCCATTTTGTCACTCATCTCCTGGCGATGCCCACCAGTCTCGCCAATTCTCAAGAAATTCCCCGTCTTATTCTTATGCAGATACCTATCATTAATATACTTGATAATCTTATCCACTGCTAGATTCTTCTCATTGCGTTTCATGCCTTCAAAGCTTAAATGGTGCAACAATGCCGTCATCTTGTCCACGCTCACTTCAACATTCAAAAAGCTAGCTATCTTCTCAATTACACTGGACATGTTGTTTTTCATTTCTTCAAAGCACAGGAACAATATGTTGGGTTCTTCACGAAGAGTCCAATAGGATCTTACGTTGTTTTCATAAGGTGCCCAACGTACTACAATAGAGGAAAATTGACATACGAAATAAAATCATGGTTTTCGTGAGCAGACGTACTTAGTCCACGGACAAACACCTCATAAAACAAGTCCTGAGAGCCAGAAAAGCCCCTCATATTACGGTTATGGTGAAAATAGGACACGGCAACATCTTTGGGATCTCTTGCTATGTGGATAATTCGGGGACGTTTGCTAAAATTACGAATTTCATCAGGAAGACATTGAAATGGAAGGTGGGTCTTGATAAAACGCGGTTTTGACATGTCGGCTACTTTCTTCACCGAGTTCGATACCTCTTGAGGAGTTGTGGAGTCGGTGTCAAAATTGAAAAGGGCCGAGTATTCAAGAAACCGAACACGTTCATTCAGAGGGAGTTTAGCTTCAAGGGAATTTATATCATTACAGATGGACCAAACTACTTCAGATAACCACGTTGTCCCTAAAATCAGTTTCAGCATAGTTACTTTGCTTTGGCTAATTTGCTAATTGGGGCTAATATTACCTGATTTGGGTACACTAGTGATCCATATATCATCATTATACACTTTCAAATCTTCCACACTTTGATAGATATCTCGATACTTTGCAGTATGTTGATATCCACCATGAACAAATAATCCATGTTGTAATTCTGTTGGTATACAAGCTTCATAAGCCTTTATTACCTCTTCGTCACTTAACGTCTCATAATCCATTTTGTTCCAATTGGATTCCAATCTACCAGCACAAACAGTCTACTAAGCAATCCAACACACTGCACGCTTTCCATAGTGTCTCAGTCCTTGAAACGTTTACATGACACTCCTTATCACTCACACGATAATGCATTGCAATAGATAAAAATTAGAGTTGCCAATGGCAACAATGATTCAAGTGAAGATTACCGAGACTCGAGATAAGAAATCCTGCTTTCTAACTCATTCGGGACATTTGTCATCATCCCGTTTCAGCTTTATTGCGCACGCACGCATTCCAAGCTGTTTGATCATCTTTAGCAACTGCCTATTGGCATCAGAATATTTCTTCCCCAATTTCCTATCAGTTGCTCGTCGAGAGCGTCCATCTGTATAGCGTATGGGTTTCTTCATCACGAGGCGTACGCGTTTGCTGCGGTCCCGGTGAACCTTCTTCCATGTTTCCAACTCGAGGTGCTTGGGCATTTCAATTACGGATTTGGCGCGGCGCATTTTGGCTTGCGCAAGGCATTCATCGGCAATGTTGAGGCTGAATTTTGCACGACTTTGCAAATGAGTTTTAGCTTTGGAGCGTTTGACGATAGTCTTATCACTGGTCTTGTGCAAGTCACCACCAGATCGGTGTCTGTTGACTCTGGGAAACTTTGACACGACCGGAGCCATTGTGGTACGAGAATTTGGACACGGAGAAAGATTGAGGCGTGAAGTTCACCAATGGATCGAAAGTTTATTTGAAAGGACTGGGCTTTTTTTTGTGTTTATTGACATGGTTACGTGAAACAATGTTTTTAACACAGCTAATTACGATGTGGGTTTCTTGTAGAGTTGTTTAGAATGTTGATAAGTTTCAAAAAGTTTTATTTGCTTTATCTGCATCATTTTCTTCAATCCACTTATACAAAATCTCGATTATATCATTGCTCAATTTCAATTCATTACTTTTACTTCCTAATCTCGTCATTTTATTTAGCAACATAAATTTAATTCTGTTTGCGACCGAAATCAATCACAGGGCTTGTACTTCACCGCCATGTTAGTTTGTCATTGTCAGTTGTCATTTCCATGCTTAGACACTCAGTTGTTTTATAAACCACACCTAATAGATTTGCCTTCATCTCTTCGTATGTAACGAAAAGCGAGTTTAATTGATGGTATTTATGCCAAAATACAACAACGTTGTTCTAAAATACTCCAAAGAGCACTAAAATAAAATTAAAACCTATTAATTCCTATTCTTTTTGCAGTTGTATTATAAAAGAATTACTTTTTTTCTTGACGCACAACTGGAAAAACTCTTCAAATATCCCTCCGAATTCTTCCAACAACCTTACATGTTCCAAGTAAGGAACACAACCAACTTTAAGATCACATGATCTTGCCTTCCTCCTGTCATTTTAAATTTGTTGAAGGA